>APFE030830909.1:0-129292 GCA_000404065.3 Pinus taeda
TGTTAGAGAAGCTATGCTGGTGTTTGGCTTCTCTTGGCTTGCAGAAAAGATAAAATAATAATAACAGGGCATCAAGCGAATTGTTGTCAAGGTGGAGATTGTTGAGATTTTCTGTTTAAACTAAAATAGGCAGAAATCTCTGTAGGTGACAACAATAAGAAATCTGTTGCTGGATTATCTCCAGGTTGTTGGGAGCAAATTAATGCATCCTAAATTTGATGTGAGAGCAGTTAGATTCTCTCTACTATAAAATAGGTTGTCATACGGATAGCTGGGAGAGAGTGTGAGAGTTTAATTGATGTAATCTCCATATATTTTGATTAATATATTCCTGATGCCTATGTTTGGTGGACGTAGCCCAGATTGGTTGGGTGAACCACGTTAAATACTGTGTTATGTGTTTGCTTCTGCTGTGTGTTTAATTTATTTGCTGTGCACCTGATCCAACACTCTTTACATCTTGGAACTTCGAAATATCACATAATGTAACATTATTGGGCTCTAGTCAATTCACCCATTACTTGACAGTCTAGCCCATCACTATACTCACATGGAGTCCTATTTTATTATCTATTTATCTTCGAGAACTTAGATGTGTTTTTAATTATAATTTAGTCTAACTTCAAAGCATTTATTCTTCATGATGACTAAGTGACTTGTCGGGTATCCATTCTACATTGTGTATGCACATGGATTTCTATGGTTGGGTATAGATTCCTTCATCCTAGATCCATGATTGTTCTTTAAATGAATTTTTCTTTAATACCCAAATCTTCTCGCAATCTTAGACCCTCGATATCTCAAAACATTTTCACAAACTGCATTTTAAATATTATCCGAGATCTAAGAATTTGAATTCCACGTCAATTTCTTAATTGGTATGGCTCACAATATTGCTTCATTGCAAATTCCTCTTTTCGCTATATCGTGTGAGATTCTCGGAATCTCACAAATGTGATTTAAATATAATTTGTAGTCTCTTTGAGAACCCAACCTTCGCGTGACTTCGTTTTCACCTTATTCATATTTACAGGATTTTGGCTCCATTTATTCATGTTCACTCAGACCCCTGCATGCTTGACTAATGTGAATGTTCATATTTTTTATCGCTTCATATTGTTTGTCGAGTTTAATGAAGTAATTTTCATGTCAAAGCATTCATTACGTTAACATGACAAATTGGTAAGCAAATTTGGAAAATGCAAAGGAAATGGATCCTAGTCAATTCCAAATTATCTTGTGGTCCTCTTAATTTTTATATATCACTCCATATTTATCCTGCAAAATATAAGTCCTCTTATTATACACCATTGTTACATTGTTTGGGACTTTGAATTGATTTCTTGAGATTGCATGAATATTTTGGGGTTGGTATAAAATCAGAAGTGACAAGAAGAGATGAATTTCCATTGCAATTAATAAAAGAGTGCATCTTCATTTGCATTTTTTATGGATTTGGTTTGCTTCTGGTTCCTTCAACACACAACGTCATTTTTCTAACAGTCCTTCTTCCTTTAATTTAGATTGAATAAGTTCTTATTTTGGGCCAATGAAAACTTACAAGAGCACAACTTCTTCATGTTTCTAATACCAATCAAAAGGGGAAGTTATATTTTTCTAAAGAAAATCAACATCTATTAGGTAAAATTTTAACCAGATTCTTAAATGGTAAGTCTCATATGCACTCTTTCATGATTTTATATTTCTTCTCATTTTTGTTTCAGTTTATTTTTGGTTTTTCTAATCTTAAGTTTTGTTTTACAAGACTTCAAGAATTCTTTCACACCCCTACTTGCTCATATTTGGCACCCATTCTCCTTGATGCTTTTTTTTGTGTTTTGGAGAGCAGTTATCATGTTCATAAAATCAACTAAATCGGGGAGTCCTTGAATCTTCAATTTGTTTTACAAGCATTTCTTTTATTGCAAAAAATTTAAGATATAATGGAAGAAAATTTGCAAAGGGAAGAAACTTCTCATCTTCCGCATGACTGCTATTCACATTATCGACTAAGTCCCTAATTTCTTATAATGCTTCAGCATAGAATTTACTAAAATCTCAACATAAGGCAAATGCTCATGGTTTTATATTTTACTCTTTGTTGAGACATTTTTATACTAAGTCTTGTTGAGGTTTTCTTTTAATTTGTGATTTTCTTTTAGTGCTCCTTTCCTTGTTTGACATTTTTGGTGTTTGAAGAGTTCTACTTTCACTTTAGTTTGGATTTGTTTTTCCTTTTCGCTATTGGTTATGGTTTTGATTTTAATGATTCCAAGAAACTTTATTTTGAAGGACTTTTTCTCACCCAACATTCATTGGCATACATGGGAAATTTGTTCTTTGTCTATTTCAATGGGTTTCATTTACCTTCAAGGCAATTTTTAATGGAATCCTAAAGCCCTCTTGCCTAAAATATATTCCATAGAGGAACAATCATCCTTTCTAAGTAATATAGTTCATCTTTTCAAGGAAAGAGCTGACCCAAGTTTAACTCAATGGATCCCTCCCATCCCTCCACTTTGTAAAAGTCTCTAAATAAACAGTCATAGGGAATGCTTTAGATTCAACATTACAGAACTATTATATCCATTAGCATAAGTCTCTTTTACCATCCCATCTCTTTCACTCAGGTACATCATAAACATAGCTTACAAATGTGCTTATCAAAAGGGTGATTAAAAGGGTAAGCATGGGAAATACAAGTAAACCCATTGGGGCTATGGATGCTCGGTGGCAATGGGGCCATGCTTGTATCAAATTAACGACAACTTCATTGGGGTATTGATCAAGCTCATCGACAATGAAGAAATGTGAGAGACCATTCATATCAATGGATATATTCTTTATCAAAAAAATCCCTATCTATATGTTCTTCTATCACTCATACAAGGTAATCTTAAACATCAAATATTTCCCCAACATTTGGATCCATGACTTTAGATGAAGTATGCTTGGAGTACTTATCTTTTTGAACTCATATTTCTTGATTTGCCAATGTGGTACCCATGGGAAATTTTTTATTACTTGATGGCTTAATAGAATTTCTCACTTTTATTCTCTGGGCAAAGTTAAACTCATTATCTTTTAACCGAAGATAACTCGTACTTCATTTGTGTCACCATTCTTGTGGTGAAATCACAATCGCCCAATTTTTACTTATTATCTCTATAATAATAATGGGGACCCTTTTTGTAAATTTTGGCTAAATTGTCTTTTAATATTTTTCATTTGATTAAGTGTCTGACAATTTTGTGAGATTTTCACTTTCTTCAGATTTTAAATTTTGATTGCTTCATTGCATTTGATGTTTCACTAGCTTTCCATTGGTTCTCATTTCATCTCATTTGGACTCATGTTTTGTAAATTGTTCTGATCTGAATTTTGATGTTTTCTACTGCCTAGGCTAAAAAATGTACAAAATGTATATTATTTTATTTTTTTTAATTTTTGTAAATATTGATATTTATTGATTTTTATTAATTTTTTGTTAATTATTAATTTTTATTTTATTAATGGTCTTACAAAATTGTTGTATTTGATATTCTAAAATTTTTAACATTATATGTTATCAGATTTCAAAAGAAAATTGAAATTCCAAATTATTTTTGGGTGTGTGTTATATTCTTTGCATGGTTAGCCCCAAGCATTTGTGGGGGTCACAGCGGTGGGGCGGCGACCCTCCCATGAAGGGTTTTCGAGGGCAGCAGTAGCTCCTCTGCACGGGGTCCACAAAAGTGCCCCAATAATGTTTTTTTTTTGGACCCTATATTAGGTGGGTGGACCTACCTATGTTTTTGTGCATGGATTTTGCACATGGTTTTGGGCATGGCAATTTTCTGCCCATGGTATTTTGTAGATCTAGTCAAGGGAACTACGTTTATGTCATAATCCAGGGTTAATGGATTGGGGTTTATGAATTCTTTGGAATGGATATATATATATCTATATATATATATATATATATATATATATATATATATATATATATATATATATATATATATATATATATATATAATATATATATTGTAACACTAAAAGGAAATAAAATGAAATATCAATCCAGTAGTCCTAGTTTTGGGATCCAAATGAAAATCTCTATGTATATCTATTTTATGTTTTATGCTCTCACCACCATTTTCTTTCTTTTAGAATTCGTATGTAGGTAATCTATGTATAGAGTTAAAAATTACATTTGGTTTTAGAGTTGTTTCGTATTCTAGGGGACGACTTCGTTGTCGAGGGGTTTTGCTCGAGCCTGCGGTAAACCATGTTCAGTGGAAGATCTATGGGAATGGTTCTTTTGGTGAAAGAAGATGGAAAGTAGTGGAAAGATAGAGATCAAGAAATTTAATGGTCAGAGTCTTGAGTTGTGGAACTTAAGATGAAGGATCTGTTAGTAAATAAAGATCATTGGATCATGGTAGATCTGGGTACTAAACCAACAACAATGTCAAATGAAGACTAGGGAAAGTTGGATTAGAGCACAATATGGTTGTGTATCTGAGATTAAGTATTGTTGAATGTATCAAGGGAAGCTACGATGAAGGATTTGTGGGACATGTTAAGGACTTTGTACCAATCTAAGTTTTTGTTGAACAAATTGTTCCTCTGGAAAATGTTGTATAACCTGCGGATGAAGGATGGTGACTCGGTGACAGAACATATGAACACATTTAATACTATGGTAAGACCATTATTATCTGTTGGTATTAAAATTTCATATGAAGATAAGCTCATCAGTTTCTTATGTTCTCTACCATATTCATGGGATAGTCTCATTGTTTCTCTAGGTAGCAAGACAACTACCTTGAAGTTTAATGAAGTAGTCTCATCCTTACTATTGAAGGAGATGACATGGAAAAATATGGAGGGCCAGAATGGAAAAGGATTCTCTATACGAGGATGGTCCCAGAACATAAATAAAAATAATTCCTTTAGTAGGACTTCTAAATCTAGAGTGAGATCCAAATCTCTAGGAAAACCTGTAAAAGTTTGTTGGAAATGCAGAAAGGAAGGGCACTTCAAAAATGACTTTGGATCTAAAAATCTTGAGAAAGGAAAGGGGTTTGATGATGCTCCTTCTGTAGAGGAAAAATCCATATTAGATGAAGGTGGGGATGTGTACTTTGATTCTTCTTCGAGTACACATGTATATCATGAGGCATGGTTGATCAACTCAAGTGCATCTTTTCACTTCACTCCCCATAGGGAGTGCTTCTGAGAGTATGAGAAACGTGATGGTGGTTATGTCTCCTTACGGGATTAATGGAAGGCTAGAAGTGTCCGATGTGGAAAATTCAAGCTGAATTTGCAAGGTGTAAGGATTAGAAAACTTCCAGGTGTTATGCATATTCCTGCATTGGCCAAAAATATGATTTATGTAAGAAAGATGGATGATGCAGGTGTAAAACCAGTGTTCGAGAAACATACCTACAAGATGGTTTGGGGAGCACTGGTATTGTTGTGGAGAGTTCTGATTGGAACTCTGTATAATGTTCTGTGTAGCATTGTTATTGATGGGTGCAATAGTTCTATGGTTCCTGAAAGTGGGGTAGAAAACCTTGTGGTCTCTAGAGAAAATGCCATGCTATGGCATCAAAGGCTTGGACATATTAGAGGAAAGGGCCTTCGAATAATTCCTGGTAATTGTATGGTGGAAGGTATGTTTAATTTCTCTCTCGATTTCAATTTATGTGAACATTGTGTATATTAGAAGTAGAATTGAATGAGTTCCCCCTCTGGTGCTAAGATGAAGAAAGGGATATTAAAGCTTGTTCACAGTGATGTGTTTGGACCTTTATCGATTCCATCACTGCGTAAATTTGTGTACTATATATCATTTATAGATGACTTCTCAAGGATTACATGGATATACTTTATGAGGAATAAATCTAAAATCTTTGATAGGTGTAAAGAGTTTAAGGCTCTAGCGGAAAACTAGACAGAGAAGAAGATAAAGGTGTTGAGGACAGATAATGGTGGAGATTTGTGCTATAAGGAATTTGAAGAGTTCTGTTAGAAGTGTGATATTGCATGGCAGAACACTACTCCATACACACCTTAGTAATATGGAGTTTTAGAAATAATGAACATGATGTTAGTGGAAAAGGAAAGAAGTATGCTCACTGGTGTCAGGTTAGGATGTGAATTTTGGGCATAGGTGGTGGAGAATGTATGTTACCTGTTTAATAGATCACATTCATCAGCGTTGGAGGATAAGAATCCACGAAGTATGGACTCGTAAGAAACCCTCACTTTCACATATGAGGGTATTTGAATGTGATACAGATGTACATGTTCCAAAGGAGGAAAGAACCAAGTTCGATAGTAAATCTAAAAGGTATTTCCCCTAGAAAGTCTGGTCCTTTCCACCCCTTGACAACACTTGTTGTAGTTTTTTTCTTACCTTCTAGCAGCACGATATTGAACTTGATGTGTCTCTCTAATTTCAGATCCCCAATAAAAAATATTTAGTCATGTACTCGCCCTCTACATCTTCTTTCCAATATCATAGGTCTGACTAGATTCATATTATTCAAGGCAAAGTTATAGCCAATCTCTCACAATCACCTAATTATGGACTAGTTCAATAGAGTGAAATTGTATGGCGTGCCTCGTGTCACTTCTTTGTCCTTTGGCTCCAAAATTGATAAAAATAAAACTATAGTCCATGCATTATCCATCACTTTTTACATAATTCCACCCTGCTTCTTAGAGAGAGAGTTATGACGATTTTCCCAAGGTCACCTCTTTGAGATGAAATTCAGGAGCCTACAAAAACCCTAACTTCCACAGATCGTATCTCAAAAAATATAGCATATTAAGGTATGAAATTTGGTCATGACATTCATTAGGATTTTGGCTCAAATGGGCTTTAATTTAAACATCTAATAATTTGCATAAATAATATTATAGCAAAACTCCCACGATCACGATGTTTGGAGGATATATGATATTTATTTTGATAGAGTTGAGAGGGGCTTTTCTACAGAATGTTGGAGGGATTTTAGGAGCTTAAGAAATATTAATAATTATCTATTAAATAACCAAAATAAATGATAGATTCCATGCCACAACCCCATGGGGTTTTAGCCCACTAATTGTGGTTACTAATTTTAATCTTGAATAACTTACAAACCGTGAGCAATTACAAGGAGAGCTATATACTGTGAGAAATATATTTTTGAGTAGAGTATTGTTATAATGGTTATGAGATGAGAAACCATGAATGATGTTTCCCAATGTGCCATGGAATTTTAGGGTCATCCTATAGGTTTCAACCCCGTACAAAAATTACCTGCATACGAATTATAAAACATAGAAAATAAACAATGCGAGAGTGTAACACATAAAACACATATACACAGAGATTTCCCCTGGATCCTAAAATCAGGACTACCAGTGTGATTTCTCATTATGTTCCTTTCAATGTTATAATACATTTATACATGCCAAAGCATCCAGTGCCATGGGCTGAAAACCATCACATCCAATAACATCGACCGCAAACCATCGCATCCAAAAAACATGTGTGAAAATCATGTACAAAACCATAGGTGGGTCTGCCCAACCTAACATAGGGTCCAAAACCAAAATTTCCTGGGGCACTGCCCTGGACCCCATAAAGTGGGGTTACGGCTACACCTCAAACCCCCTATGACACACCCGCTACACAATCGATGCAACGAAGGGGGGCTTCGCCCCGCCTCTAACCCCTCAGTTAACTATGTGGGCTAGTCGTGGAAAGAATATAACACAACCCAAAATTCTCCCACTTGTTGTTTTCTTTCCACAGGGGGCCACAAGAGAGCTTAGTCATTTTTCCACCCCTGAAGTGCCCATTGTCTCTCTACACCATGAGAACTTCTCAGAGCTCACAAACTTTGTCAATGCATCTGCAGTATTCTTCAACGTTTCCATCTTTACCGGCAACACCTTTTTGTCTTCTATCATATCCCTGACAAAGTGATATTGAACATCAATGTGCTTTGTATTTGAATGATATGTGGGCTTCTTTCCCAAGAAAATTGCACTTTTCGCTGTCACAGTCTATCCTTATAGCTCCTTGCACCAAACCCATACTTGAGCACAATCTCTGCAACCCAGCTGCTTCATTGTTTGCATGAGTGGCTACCATGTATTCTGCGTTTGTAGTCGATAGTGCCACTATAGATTGTTTCTTACTCATCCAACTAACTGCACCTCCAAATAGGTTAAACAAATACCCAATTGTAGATCTTCTCTGATCCAGATCTCTAGCCCAGATTACATCAACAAAGCCATGAATATCTAACTGTTTGTCTAATCCTCGTCTTCCTTGTTAGCACAAACCATAATCACTAGTGCCACACAAATACTTGAAAATCCACTTCATTGTTGTCCATTGCTCCTTCCCTGCTTTTAACATAAACATGCTCAATACTCTCACTACATGTGTAATATCTGGTCTATTATAGGCCATTACATACATCAAGCTACCGACTGCACTTGCATATGGAACACGGGACATGTCCTCTTCCTCTTCTTGTGTCTTGGGACACTATTCAGTAGATAAACTCACACCTACAAGAATAAGAAGCTGCACTGGTTTATTATCCTGCATATTAAACCTCTGTAGCATTGTCTCAACATATTTCCTCTCGTTTAGCCAGAGCTTCCTCTTTGCCTAATCTCTTTTAATTTCCATGCCCAGAATATAGTTTGCAGCACCAAGATATTTGATGTCAAATTTGGAGGACAATTGGGTCTTCATATCCTGGATAATTTCTTTGTCATTTCCAACTAGCAACATATCATCCTCATACAAGACCAGATAAATAACATGGTCACCAATTAATTTAAAATACACACAGTCATCTGCTTTACTTCTGGTGAAGCCAAGTCCCCATATAAATGTATCAAATTTTCGATACCACATCCTTGGTGATCGTTTTATCCCATACAGACACTTCTTTAACTTGCATACCAGTTCTTTCTTACCCTTCACCACAAAGCCTTTAGGTTGCTTCATATATATTTCCTCTTCCAGATCCCTCTGAGGAAATGATATCTTCACATCCAGCTAGTCTGCGTCAAAATTAAAAGAAACAACAATAGATGAAAGTAATCTAATAGAAGTGACCTTGGCAATAGGAGAAAAAATATCACCAAAATCAATTCCCAGCACTTGGGAATAACCTTTTTCTACCAACTGAGCTTTGTATTTCTGCACCATTCCTTCTGTATTTCTCTTCTTCTAGAACACACATTTGTTGCCAATGGGTTTCCTTCCAGCCGGCAACTCCACCAGATCTCAAGCCTCATTTTTGTGCAAATATGCCCTTTCATCAACCATGGCCTCTTTCCCGAATTTACCATCCTCTGATTCTACTGCTTCTTTCATAGTTTTGGGATCATCGCCGGTAATAAATAAAGAAAAATTTGAACAGAAAGTAGATGGACAATATCTTTCTAGCTGCATTTTTTCTCGAACTGATCTTGTCACATCTAGTGTTTGTGGCTCTTCATCTTTTGGTTCCACCTCTGCTATAGAGTCTGATTCTTCCTCCTTAAACTCAAAATCTATCTTCTTAGGTTCCTTTGGTTGGATTTCATGTTTGATAACATCTTTTACCTCTCTGAACACCACATCTCGGTTTTACACAACCTTCCATGTGCCTGGGTTCCAAGCCTTATAACCCTTTAAACCATCCTTATACCCAACAAAGACGCAGATTTCAGATTTACTATCCAACTTGGTTTGTTTCTCCTTTGGAACATGTACATACATCACATCTAAATACCCTCAAATGTGAAAGAGAGGATTTCTTACCAGTCCATACCTCTTATGGAGTCTTATACTCCAACGCTGATGAAGATGACCTGTTGACCAGGTAACATACAGTATCCACTGCGTCTACCCAGAATTCCTGTGCTAACCTGGCACCACTGAGCATGCTTCTTTCCCTTTCCATCAACGCCTTATTCATTCTTTCTGTAACTCCATTTTGTTGAGGTGTATATGGAGTAGTCTTTTGCCATGCTATATCACACTTCTTAAAGAATTCTTCAAGTTCCTTGCTGCAAAACTCTCCACCATTATCTGTCCTCAGTACCTTTATCTTCTTCTATGTCTAATTTTCCACGAGAGCCTGAAATTCTTTAAACCTATCAAAGGCTTTAGACTTCTTCTTAAGGAAATATATCCATGTATTCCTTGAGAAGTCATCTATAAATGATACATAGTACACAAACTTACCCAGTGATGGAACCTTCACAGGTCCAAACACATCATTGTGCACAAGTTCTAATATCTGTTTTGCCCTCTTATTACCGGAGGGGAAACTCACCCTATTTTTCTTCCCATATACACAATTTTCATGGAAATCAAAATCCATATAGTTACTACTCATACCTTCTACCATATCTTTACCATGAAGTATTCGAACGCTCTTCTCTCTAATATGTCCAAGCCTTTGATCCCAAAACATGGTCTTCTCTCTAGGGACCACTAAATGTTCTGCTCCACTTTCAGGAACCACACAACTGTGCACCCATCAATAACAGTGCTACCTTGCAGCTTGTACATAGTTTCAATTCCAGCTCCCCCCATCAATACCAGTGCTCCCTGAACCATTTTGCAAGTATCCTTCCCGAACACTATTTTTGCGCCTACATCATCGAGCTTCCATACAGAAATCAAATTTATGGCCAATGCAGGAATATGCAGAACACCAGGAAGTGTTCTAACCCTTCCACCTTGCAACTTCAACTTTACTTTTCCGCGACCAACGATTCTAGCCTTACTATCATCCCCTAAGAAGACATCACCACCATCGTATTTCTCATACTCGCAGAACCACTCTCTATGGGGAGTGAAGTGAAAGGATGCCCCTGAGTCAGTCAACCATGCCTCATGATCTACATGTGTACTTGAAGAATCCAAGTACACATCCCCACCTTCATCTGAGCTGGTTTTCGCCTCTGTAGAAGGAACATCATTAGATCCCTTTCTTTCATCAAGAGCTTTAGATTTACAGTCCCTTTTGTAGTGCCCTTCCTTTCCACATTTCCAGCACACCACCTTTATAGGTTTTCCTGGAGATTTAGATCTCCCTCTAGATTTAGATCTTCTACTCGATGACTTATTTTCATTTCTGTTCTGGGACCATCATTGTACAAACAATGCATCACCATTCTGCCTCTCCATATTTTTCCGTCTCATCTCCTCCGTCAGCAAGGATGAGAATATTTCATCAAATTGCAAGGAAATTGTATTGCTACCTATTGCAATAACTAGACTATCCCACGAATATAGTAGAGAACACAAGAAAATGATGCACTTATCTTCATCTAAAATTTTAATATCAACAGATGCTAACTGACTTACCTCAGTATTAAATGCATTCATATGCTCTGTCACTGAGTTTCCATCTTTCATCGTTTGTTTAGATAGCTTTTTCCATAGGAACATTTTATTCACTAGAGACTTAGATTGGTACAAAGCTCCCAACTTGTTCCACAAAGCCCTCACCATAGCTTCCCCTGATACATTCAACAATACTGAATGTGAGACACATAAAAGTATTGTGCTCTTTTCCTTTCTATCCAACTTCTTCCATACTTCATTGGACACTCTCGTTGGTTTAGTACATGGATCTATCGTGATCCACTGATCTTTATGCACCAACAGATCCTCTATCTTGAGTTTCCACAATTCAAAATGCATCCTTGCTTCTTCCTTGGTTGGCATCAATGACAACCTCAGATCATATTTAGATCAACAATCCCCCCCTTTGGCTTTGATGGCAACACAAGTACTCCCCTTGCGATCAAGGCACCTCTTCCTACTACCTTCTCTCCCCCTTTAACACCAACAGAAAAGGGTAACTCTCGCTCACACACAACCATCCTACAGATCTATACACACTCCTACTCCCCATTTATTTTTTGAATAAGGAAAATCTAGTGGGAACTTGGGAGAATCCCAGGCTTCTAGTGAAGATATTCAAATTCTTCACAAATTAATTTTTTATTGAAGATATCAATGATTTGTTCTTTTGTAACAACCTATTCAAGTTTGATATTCTTTTTAGCGACTTGTTCTCTAATAAAATGATATTTGATCGAATTGTGTTTTTTTTTAATGTGTGATGAGATTCTCAAAGATAATGTTGATTGGTGTTATCACAAAAGATGGGAATAGGCTCACTGAATTGTACTTGAATATCTTGCAAAGTTTGTTTCATCCAAAGGACTTGAGTATAATAGGTTTCCACTGCAATGTATTCTACTTCCACTATAGATAACAGGATTGAGATTTTATTTTTTCTCAACCATGATATGAGACAACCACCTAGATATAATTATGCTCCACTAGTACTCTTATGATCATGAACACTTCCTCCCCAATCTGCATCTGTAAAGGCTTGAATAATGAGATTGTTTCCCTTGGGATATCACAAGCCATATTCTATTGTGCCCTTTATATATCAAAGAATTATTTTGATGACAATAATATGTGATTCTTTTGGTGTTGCTTGGAATCTTACTACTTGTCCAACTACTTGCATAACATCTGGTCAGGAGGCTGTTACATATAGAATACTACCAATCATAGATCTTTACAACCTCTGATCCACATCCTTAGATGAGTCCTCTATGCTCAATTTGCAACTTGTTACCATCAGAGTAAGGACAGGTTTGCAGTCTTTCATTTTGAATTTCTTGAGCATTTTCTTGATTTACTTGGCTTGACATATAATATGCCTTTCTATTGCTGAGATATTTGAAGCCCTAAGAACTATGTCAACTCACCAAGTAAACACATCTCGAACTCACTTTGCATCTTTGTAGAAAATTTCTTACTTAGTTGATCATCATTGCTACCAAAGATTATATCATCCAAATATACCTCAATGATTGTTAAATTATATTTATCTATTTGTACGTAAAGATTGCTATCAGTAATACCTTTCTTGAACCCTTTTTGACATAGATATCCATCAAGACCAGCGTACCATGCTTTGGGAGCCTACTTGAGATAATACAGATCCTTCCTCAACCTGCAAACACCTGCAAACATAGACTTCCTTTTCTAATAGTAGAAAACCTTCAGGTTGTTTGATGTAAACTTCTTCATCTAATTTTCCATTCAAAAATGTTGACTTAACATCCATTTGGTAGACTTTTATTTGTCTTGAACATGAATAGGCAGAAAACATCTGGATGGCTTCCATTCTAGCAACTGGTGCAAATTTTTCGTCAAAATCAATTCCTTCCCCTTGTGCATAGCCTTTGCAAACCAATATTGCTTTGTTTCTAGTAACTTGTCCATCTTCATTCAATTTGTTCCTAAACAACCATTTAGTCCCAATCACAATTTTATCTATTGGTTCTGGAACTAATTCCTAGGCGTTATTCTTCTCGATTTGATCCAATTCTTCATTTGTAGCTACTACCCAATGTTCATTCTCACTGGCTTCCTCAAAACTACTAGGCTCAAAGGCTGCTAGAAAAGCAATGTGAGCTTGTCATGATGAACAAAGTTGTCGACCTTTTCTTGTTCCAATTCCTTCATTTATGTCACCAATGATTTGATTTGATGGATGGTTCTTTTGAATTCATTGTTTTGTTCTTTTTGGATGAGCTTGTTGTTGTTATTCCTATATATCTTGTTGATCATTATTTACTTCTTCCTGGTTGACAGCCGCTTCTTGTTCTAAAATTTTATTTGTACCTTTTTCAGTCTCTGTCACAAGTTTCAAAGATTCTAGATCCTCATCATTATTCGTTAGAACACCATCTTCGTCAAGTGTAACATTTATGCTCTCCACTATCTGTTTTCATCTCAAACTATAGAATTATAGGCATTTCTTTTGCATGAGTAACCAACAAAAATACCTTCGTTAACACACGATTCAAACTTACCCAACTTTTGATCTTCTCTTTTGATATAACATTTTCTTCTGAAGATTCTGAAATATTTTACATTAATTGGTTTTCCTTTTGTAACAACCCAAAATAAATATGCAATTAAGTTACTAATTACATTTAATTCAAATTAGAGTGGCACTTACCTGTGTTACTTGTGGTTAACTTCTGTTAATGTCAACATGGTTTTGGAGACGACTCTCCACCCAACCGTAGGCTCAATTTTGCAAGGACTTGCTACAACTGGCCACCCTAGAGCCCTCAATAAATGTAGTAGTACCAATGAGCCCTCTGTCTTAGAACACCATTCTCCTAAGAGAATGAAAGATAGAATCTTGGAATGATGGAATGCCTCCCATCCTCCTCACCATCTAATAAATACAACAAACATTGGAAGGGGAACCACATGCATACACTCCATGTGTCTACATGCAACTTTATTGGTTTCTTATTTTATTTCTTTTGCTTTTACTTTTTGATAGCTTTACTGATTTTTTTTACTGTTTTCTGGTTTTATTTCTATTTATATTTATTTAGAGCTCTAGTATGGTTATTTATTATTTTATTACTATTTTTATTTTTATTATTTTTTATTCATTGTTATTATTTATTTTCTTGTATTTTTTTTAATATTATTTATTACTTATTATTATTATTATTATTATTATTATTATTAAGGGATTTATTATTTATTATTAAGGGAGGGACATTACATACTCTCCCACTTTAGTTTAATTAATTCTTATGAGGTTGAGTAAAATGTTACATGAGGTTTCGTGGTTGCATATAGTGGACAAAGTGTCTAAGGAGAAAGGGAAAGGAGAAACTTGCAAATTTTCTAATGGAAGAATCACAACAAGAGTAAGAAATCTATAAGAACATAACAGAATAATTTGGTATAATCATAACTTGGGACCCTAAAGGTATCACTATAAGGTCTATCTAAGGATGAAGCACATAAAGAAGAGAATATTGGCAATCAGCTAATAAAGTTGTATAATCATGGTAATAACGAAAGTCATTTTTTAAGGAATCTCGAAGGTATGATAAAATATAATGACAGGAGAAGATAATTTGTGTGCATGACAACATCTATAACAGTTTTTTGGAGAGCCACATTGTAAAGTTTTCCATAATGGATAACAAGATGCATGATCAGGCAATTTTACTATGTGGATTTCTTAAAATAGGAAATGATAAGTGGATTACATTTGGTAGCCATCTTAATACATTTATTTTTCAGGTATTACCCAAGTTGGGAAAGAGTAACAACATTTCCAAAGTATATGAGTGCTAAGTTTTTATGAGAGGAGGAAAAGAAACCACAATGACTGGATGTGAGAAATTAAAGTCAATTTAATAAAATAGAATGAAGTAAAGAAGTTTCCATTTCTTAATATAGTAGACATGGAATATTGGGAAATTAAGACTAGAAGATAAATATATATAAGAATATTTGGTAGGAGGAAATGAAGGGATGTTCTATCAAGAAGAAAGTTCTTTAATGGTAATAATGAGTGGACTGAGAAATATGATTGGTAATGGTCATAGTGATGATCTACGTAGTTCAAAAATAGGAAAAATCTTTTTTCCCATAGTGTTAAAAGAGGTTGTTTCCACATGACACCACATTTAAATTTTTTACGGGCAATGCTGATAGTAGTGTTTCCAATTGTTTCAAAATCTAAAATAAATATACTATTTAATGAGCAAGAATCTCTTGTCCAACTTGAAGAAGGGTGAATTTACAATAAAGCAATCAAATGGTATTAAGATAGGAACTTGACGATATAAGAAAATATTTTTAGTGGATGAAAATGATACTTGTTAAGTGATATATGTGATGTATGCACAAGTCAACATGGATCGACAAACCCTCATCCAAGTAAATCAAGCATGATAAAAAAAATGAGATCATGATGACCTAGTGTTTGCATATAGAGATATTGGAATCGGTAAGCCAAAGGGTAAATGGATGTAAAACCAAAGGATATTAATTTTGATTTAAATAATGATGGCATAACTAGTAATATCTTAAACAATGAATTTCACTAGAATTTCCTTCGGGAAGGAAGAATATATGACGAGAGATTAAGACTCAAGATGATGAGCCTCATGTGAAATTTAATGATGTACTTATATGATTATACCGATGATGTAAATGAACAACTTCCTAGTTGAAAGAAGTGGAAATGATTATTGAAATGTAATTGACAACTTGATGAAAACGTATTAACGATGTTTCATGATATGATGGTAGGAGGATAATGTGGTTATCATAGTGATGATGTATCCACATGATGATAGTGATATGCATAGGTTTTTAAAGTTGAATACTCATGATGGATATGATATGCATAATGTGGCATAGGAATTACCAGGCTATAATATGAGATTTATTGACATGTGGTTCATTTATTATGTGAAGTCATGATATGTCTTGGATATAAATATGTTGATGGTATAACTAAAGCATGTGATAGTTGCGTACAAATTTATGACATGCATAAGCATGCAGTTCGTTATTACTCCTAATGTTGCGATTAACAATGATGAATGTTCTCATGATTACATGTAAGACTTGGCATGTGGATTATTTTCTATGATACTATGATGATATAACTAATGCATTGGTTGCACGATGATGTGTGATGATTGACACGACCCCACAAATGGGCCGAGAGGGCCGGTTTATTTGATGATCGTGTGCAAGCCCATATGCACGAGGGAGAACAAGTAACACCATATAGTCAAGGGAAAAACTCAATCAACACTACATATGCCAGTGGTTCCTTTGTCTTCTATAGCTCTTGATGGATAGCTCTTGAAGGGCTATGGGACCATCTTGAGGAGGTCAAGTGCCTGATGTTCTAGGCTAGGTGCCTGTTATTGGATTGGGATGCAAATGATATGATTAAGAACATTGATGCAAATGTAATAAATGAGCACATACATGTAATGTGAATGGCAATTGCAATGCAAAATAAAATTTATTAGAATATTTTATTTGTGTATTTCATTTTTTTATTTATCAGAAGGATATATGGAAATATCATTGCATGCGATTAATGTGTCGTGGAACATGGTACAGTGAAGTATATCATATATGTTCATGGAACCCATGCATTGAAAAGATCATTCACATATCAATTTATTAGTAATCAATCGATCCAGAGATCCACCAGTGTTGCCAAAAATAAAGTATACTAGTGTTCCATAGATTAGTAAGATGAAATGTGTGTAGGGCTAAAATTTGTTGATCCATTTAAACATTTGCCTTGATCGGAAAAGTGATGAAAATATTAAACTATATTATCATCATACAAATTTCATCAGGAAATGATTTAAATTTAAATACCCTTCCCCAAAAGAATTGGTGTCAACAAATTAATTGCCACCACTTATATCCATTTGCATCATAAAAAGGAATTTAGGAATTGAGACCCTGAAATCTGCAGGCATATGAAAATGAAAGATCTGAAATGCAACAATTGGTTTAAAACAAAGATCATTCCAGATTTATAAATTTTAATTGATTTGATGTATCATCAAGACGTTAGCAAAAAATTAGTGGCTTATCAGAGTTATCATGTGATCTAGAGATGAAAAAGAGGTTAATCTGTGTCAAAAATATCAGATTCCTAGCTTGCAGCATCACCTGCTATCGCCTTAGATTATGTGTGATTTGAGTCAGAGTTGAAAAACTTGAATACAAATTTCTATCATTACTATTATAATGACATGTCTGGAAAAGGTTTTCAAAGCTAGATCAGGTTAAACACATGATAAGCAACAATTGCTAGAATGTACTGACACACGAATAATACCAACACAGAATCATGCAAAGTCCAAATTTTCCATAGAGCCCATCATTTTTAATCTATTTGTGTGATCTGATAATCACCCGATGAGTGACACCAATTTAAAGATTATTAAACAAAAGGTATTACAGACTCATGTGTCGGTGTGTGTTCTGTGTTATTTAAGCAACAAATCGATCAGATTACCAATACACATACATTTAAATGGAAAGACAACAAAGAAATACAGTAAGTGACCACAAAGACACAAGCAATTTTAATAAGGTGTTCACCCTATTCTCCAGGGCTATGTCTCTGATCCAGCTTTCAGTGGTGGCCTTATTTTATTGGGTCTTTGAGCAGAGAATTACAATGCAAGGACACAATGTGAGTTCTACTGAAGCATGTTTGCTTGACAGGGTGGTACCTGGATTCCCTAAGACATTGAAGTACACAGAGTCTTCTTCTTCCTACCAGCTGTGACCTTCTGGTCTACAGTGGAAGGAGCCAAATGGGATGCTCTTTTCAGACATATTCCTCTATGGGATCGCTTGAGTCTCTCAAGCTCTCTAGTGCTCGATGCTGCAACTGGTTAGCTCTTCCCTCTGTCTATATCTGCTTTCGCTTAACTGAATCTTCTCTGGTTTTTGTCTCTCAGTGTTCAACTGTGTATTTTTTTTCATTGTTCATGGCTTTTAGTCATTCGAACCCATGCCTATTTGGTTCCTCTTTCGCTTCTGTCGATTCACCTTCTACAGCTGTGCTTGGAGTTTCCTGTTCGGTGTCAGCATGAACGCTCTAGGTGTGGCCACGTGTCCCCATCTGAACAAAACCAGCCTACTCATCCGTTCATTTCTTCAGTTATGTCTTGGATGTGTTCCTCCTCCACCGTGGTGGTCAAATGGACCTCAAATCTCTACAAACGCGACTTAATCATTCGTCGATTCCGCTTCATCCATCAGGTGCAATCTCAACCGTCTGATCTGGGACCTCCATATTTGACACCATTCGCACATCCCGCGCTATTGACCTGCTCGACCGATAACGTGCGATCGACGATGGTTTTCTCTCACCTCTGCCGCCACGTGTTGATTGGTAAGTGGGATCGCTCCACCTTCTCCAAAATCGTTTACCATTTGAGGGCGCCCTAATCAATACTGTCAGTTTCTAGAGTGCGAGTCCTGCATTTGTACTATCTGTGCTTTTTTCCTTTCCTACCTACGATTCTCCGATTCACCATGCATCCAAGTGCTTGAACTTCCCCCATTTCGGCCCTGTTCGCGCAACGATGCGCGATTACTGCTAGGCACTAGGCGCTAATCGCACATCAAAAATCACCTCCTTTTCTCGATCAGGGGCTCCCAGGGGTTACTTTGACCTCCTGCACAGTCTTCATGGGCCTCGGTCAGTGTGATTTGACTGGGGTCCTCGTCGTTCCACATGGGCTGCCATTTCCACTGGTTCAAGGTGTTTTTGATCGCTGTTTTTGGAATTTTTAGAGATTCGTCCCGACCTAGTACAGTCATGGTTCTTTGCCAGTCTTTGATGGATCCAATTTATATCATTTTGTCACAGAAATTCTCACAACAAAATCAAAATTTTAACATAAATTGAAATTCTGTGATGTAGAGTGAAATATTTTGAGTATTTGTTTCAGCAATCATAACTTATGTGAGAAGAAAAATTAAATGGACTGCCTCTAACAAAATAAATTGTTAAATAAATTTATCGAATGTATCTTAGGATTCTTATGACCATTAAATGAATACTCTAAGGGGCTTTAAGAAATCAAACAATCAAAGAGATATTCCAATAGAAAGACACCGTAAACAAGAAGAGACACCGCCACCCGACCCCTAATGGGATTGGATGACTAGGAAGGTTATCCCTCCCCAAAACATAAAACAAAATCATTTTATTAATAAGATGGCCTGCATGAAAGTGCATCTATGAAGGAAACACCATATCAAACCCTTAAAAAATCTTTATAGCTACTGGGTTTTACATTCATTAATTACAACATAAGGATCAAAACAAAACTGGGGAACTCTGAACAAATGTATTGGCTACAATAAATTTAGCTATAATGTTCTTAGTGCTTTGAATTCTTTCGGTGCTTGGACTTTGAACAGATGTGCACCTCATTTGAGATAATGGCTGTAACCTGGATGTTGACATGATCAGGTCGATAGATAGCGAAAGTGACTTCAACCAAGATGTTGAAATTTTAATTATCAGACTAGTAAGTAACAATCCTTGCAAACTCAATCTAGATTTTTCAATCATTATCTGCAAATTCAAGCTACATATTTAATTCTTGTATCAACAATTCTCACATTACTATATCAATATTCCAAATATTACTATATCAAGATTCTAAATATATTATCAACAATTTTAAATAGATTATTCACATTACTAATTCAATCTGTCTGCACAAAGTCTTCAGCCAGAATGTTGACATGACCTGGTATGGTAGTCTTATGTGAGTTTGAGCAAGAACCTCCTCTATCCAGATCATTAATTTGTGAAACTTATACCCAAGTCTTCTTATAATAGTCTTCAATGAATATATATAGCTTTAAACCTATTATAGGATTAGCTAGGGCATCTACTTACAATTTGAGGCATGTTTGTAAGCAACTATTATTAAAAATATAGTGAAAATTAATTAATTAATAATGGTTCTATTCAAGGACAACTAAATTAGCCAGATTTTGATCGAATTTTTGCAGCCATATCTCTACTTCACTTCAGCGGGTCATTTATATGTCCACCAACTATATGAGGAGTATAAGCTATATGAGAAAATGTTAGCATTTATTTCTTGGCATCTTATTTCTAACGAAGGGATTGTTAGAAGGTTCTGTCAGCTGATCACCAATTTGAATCGGAAAATGGCTAAATTGCAAGGAGCAAAAAATAGAGAACTCATAGACTATTTTTAGTCTTTCTGCTAAGAAAACAATAGAGGTGAATGCAGTCTACAAATATGTTTGATGCAAGATTTCCTTGTGAATAGAACTGAGACATTGATAGAGCCGTCAATTCCCCGAATAAATCGTGGTGTTTGAAGGTATTTATCGTTTTTTTTCAAGAAGAGAAGAACAACCTTTGTTCATTACTTAAAACCAAAAAGAGGTTACATTGAAGCATAGATCAGATCAACTCCTAGCAGAGAGCAGCATTAGAATTCCAGCCTGATAAAGCAGAGATCGCTAGAAATACATAGATCGCTCCAGAAGAAAGGTAAAAAAGTAAAAAACATCCCTCATAGAAACAGTAACTAGAACAGGGGAATCTATTGATCTTGATCTCTAACAGAGGGAAATATAACCTCTAAGACCAAATAAGTAACTTGGAAAGGATCAAGGAGCATTAAGTGTCTCACCCTCAAAAGGGAAAGGTCTATATTCATTCTTGACATTTCCAATCTATGTGGGGTTAGAGTAATAGAACCATTCATTTTATGTCAAAAATTATAGCTACAATAACAATAGAAAAGTAAGTCTTGTCTGCCTTAGGATCAACTCTATCAATTCAAAGTACTGTGGCATGCTATATTTTCTTAGCTCATTGAGAACTCGAACTTAGAACTCACAATCTTAGATACGTAATAAAATAATTTACGGAAGCCAATTGTGCAGCTAGTCTAAAACTGCTTTATATATCACATAAAAACACTACTTTTGTGGTAATACCACATGCCTTTTTTTACGGATTCCAGATGTTACGACTTATTCTGTTTTGATCCAAGAATAATGTTGTAAAAGAAAGCATGGATCAATACATATCTCCACATCCATGGGGTAGTAGGCCGAAAATGATACAGATAATTCATTTTTTCTTTTTCGAGGAAAATGGAAAATCCAACGTGCTCAAAGTTCATATTCTATACACGCCTCCTAGATTTGATGACTATGGCAATAGTGGATGTCTTCTATGGAATATGGTAGAGGGGAGAAAGGAGTGTGATACCAACATCATTGAAAACTATATGAGGACCTCGATACGAACATCATTGACAAATATATGGAGTGATTGTACTTCAAACTCTATAACGTATAGTGCTAACAGATTCATAATTTTTATTTAAATATGTACATGATAAGATTTGCCGTGGAAATTACTCATAGGAATGACTTTAAAAATGAACACCAACAAAATATAACTATGGACTAAAACATTTTGTTATGTATATAGCGAGGGTTTGTAGAACAAAAAAAACATGTGGTGTCCTGGAAGTAACGATCCTGTAACTTCCAAAACAAGTCGAGTTAAAAATCCCAACAAGACAAAATAATTATATATTTTTTTCTAAAGATGTTGGTAGGCCCTAGGGGTTGAACCTCGCTCTGATACCATATGTAACAACCCAAAATAAATATGTAATTAACTTGCTAATTACATTTAGTTCAAATCAGAGTGGCACTTACCTGTGTTACCTGTGGTTGACATCTGCTAATGGCAACATGGTTTTGGGGACGAATCTCCACCGAACCGTAGGCTCAATTACACAAGGACATGCTACAATTGGCCACCCCCGAGCCCTCAATCAATGAACTATTGTCAATGGCTCCTCTGTCTTAGAACACCATTTTCCGAACAGAATGAAATATATAATCTTGGAATGATGGAATGCCTCCCATCCTCCTCACCATCTAATAAATAAAGCAAACATTAGAAGGGGAACCACATGCATACACTCCATGTGTCTACATGCAACTTTATTGCTTTTTTGTTTTATTTCTTTTGTTTTTACTTTTTGATAGCTTTACTGTTTTCTTGTTTTATTTCTATTTATATTTATTTAGAGCTTTATTATGGTTATTTATTATTTATTACTATTTCATTTTTATTATTTTTATTCATAATTATTATATTTATATTATTGTATTTTTTAATATTATTTATTAGTTATTATTTTATTAGTTATTTATTACTAAAGGAGGGACATTACACTTCCATAATTCATATGGGGTCTTGTTGCAATTATTTCTAAGAAGGCTTATATTGATAATTGGAGACTTTTGTATCAATTGCTTGAACCCATAATTTATCATCCAATTTTGAGTCCTTCGGCGTAGTTCTACCCATTCCTGTACATTATGTTCTTTCTTTCAACAACTCCATTTTGGTGATGTGTTTGTGTTATTGAAAATTGTATTTTTATTCCATTTTTGTCACAGTATTGATGAATAATTTGGAAGTGAATTCTCTGCCATAATCTTATCTTAGAGAATTTATTTTCAAATTAGTTTCATTTTCAGCCAACTCCTTGTAGATCTCAAAGCACTCAAATGCTTCAGATTTTTTCTTTAGGAAACTGATGGTTGTCATCCTGGTATAGTCATCTATCATTAACATGAAATGTAATTCTCCATCTAAGCCTTTTGTTATCATAGGACCACATAGATCAATATGTATGAATTCCAATGAATGTTATGAACATTTTTCTTTTGTTTTAAATCCAAATTTTGTCTGCTTGCCATGCTGATAGGCCTCACATAGTGTGTTGGAAGGTTTTGAGATTTTTAGCATTTCTAGTAGTGCTTCCTTTTTTCTTATCCTGACAAGATTGTCAAAGCTTATGCGACCCATTCGTTTGTGACATAACCAACTTTCATCTTCCTTAACTAGTAGACATGCGTTAGTTGCATCATCCAAAACATATATGTCGTTTGGAGCTCGACTTGCTTTAGCCACAATTTTACCATACTTGTGTTTCCTGATTTCACATTTCGTGGAGTTGGATAGCATTGTGTGTCCTTGATCACACATTTTTCCAATATTGAGCAGATTTTGATTCATGTTTTCAACCAATAAAGCATTCTTGGCTAGAGCATATTTGCTTCCGAGACTGACGATACCTGATCCTATAACATTTGAAGATCCATCATTTCCAAAGGACACTATTCCATCCTTCTTCTCTTTTAGATATACAAATTTCTTTATATCTTCAGTCATATGCATTGAGCAACCGCTATCAACATACCACACATAGTTGTTGTTTTGAGCCTTGAGAGTGAGAGCACAATTATCAGTCTTCTTCTTCTTCCATGTTTGTTCATTCTATGGCTTCAAAGATTCTTCTGGAGGATTTTCATGTTTGAATTCTCTGGTTATGTGTCCAAAGTTTTGACATTTGTAACATTCAATATTATTTCTTAAATGTTCAAATCTATTGATGTTTCATTGAGCCCTTGGAGGTTCATATTTGAAAGATCTCCTGGAACTGTATTGGTTCCTAGGGTACGTACGACATTGTATATTTTTATAACCAAATTTTCCACATGAATAACAATAGCAATGAAAAATGTTGGTACTGAGATGGAAATCTTTGTCGGGGAATTGTCTTCCAAGGTTGTTTCTGCAAATCTTGTCCAATGAAGTCTACATGCCTGTCAAATCTCATAGATTCATTATATTTTGTTGTAGAAGGTCCTGCTTCCTCTTCTTTGTAACTAAGGCTACTTCTGTCGTTGTAAGATCGTTGATTTTTGATGAGTTCTTCCAACCCCCTTAAGTTGTTGGCATAGTTTTGGATAGTGTTTCCCTTCTGCACTTCCTTACACAGTGAGAGTACTTCAGCTTCTAATGTTTCCCTCTCTTAGTTGCTTTCTTCCAACTTCTTTTGAAGTGACTTTTCAATACATTTATGTTCTTCAAATTTGATTTTGAGACATTGAACTTGTTCTTTAAGAGTATCAAAACAAATATTCTCATCGTTGAACTCTTTTATAAGCTTGATTGCCTCCTTAGAAAATTCTTCTATGGTCAACCCTTATTCTTCGTTGTTTGATACCTCTTGTTTATTGTGCTTGGCCATAAACAACACTCTCAGATTGGCTTCTTCTTCAATGTCACTATCTTCATCGGATGATGAGCTATCTTCTTTAGAGAGAAAATTCCTTTTGAATCCTTTCTTCTTCCCTTGCTTGTTGAATTTCTTAAAGCCTTTCCTTCCTTTTCAGTTTTCATCAGTTCTGTTTGGACATTTTGCTGCGAAATGCCCAACTTCACCACAACCAAAACATATCAATGGAAGTTTACCTTTGAATTTTCCCTTACCAATTCTTAGTTTTCTCGTAAATTAAGCATATTCTCCATCTGAATAACCTTCTTCACCATCCTCCTTTTCTTCACACTTGCAAGTGCACGTATTTTATTTTCAAGGTTGTTTGTCCTTATTGGTTTTCTTGGATGCAGCGAACATAGTTTCTAGATGAGAAGTACCATCTTCTTCATCATGTATCATTTAATATGCTATGAAAATTCCATTTAATTCCTCTTTGCTAAGTTTGGCCACATTTTCACTGTATTCTAAGATTGATACCTTTGAGTTGAATCTTCCTTGTAACGTTCTAATAATCTTTCGTACAATTGTATTCTCATCAACAGGATCTCTCGATCCTTCCATAGTGTTGGTTATTTCATAAATGTGTTGGAAGTATGTAGCAATGTTTTGATGTTCTTTCATTTGCTCAAATTTTACTCTGTAGATTTGAAAGTTTGCTTCATTGACATCTGAGTCACCTACATATATATTCTCAAGCTTGTCCCATACATTTTTGGCGGTTTTACAACCCAACACCTTATGATAAGCAGATGCAATAAGTCCATTGATAATAATATTCTTTTCTTTTGCATCATTTACCAAATTATTCTTACCTTGGTCATTTGCGGTTCTTGTAAATCAATTTCAAACAATGTCCCATACTTCATAAACTTGCGCTAAGAGATAGACCTCCATTTTTCCTTTCCATAGTGCATAATTATTTTCATTGAACAGAGGTACAACATTCTTGGTATGCTCCATGATCTCCTTCCAATTGTTTAACTATTATTGAAGGAACTAGGGTATAATACCAATTGTGGGAAATAGTAATAGGAGGGCGAATTAATATTCCAGAGCATTAGTTAATCTTCAATTATTGCCAGTGTTTGTACAATGATAGCAGTAAACAAAAGGAACACAATTGCACACATATTTTAAGGTGGAAACCACCTCTAAGACAAAAACCACCTGAATGCGTTTCTAAAAATTCTTTAATCTTCAACTCTAATTGAAAAGAAAGCTCCATCTTCCTAGAATCTAGAAAAGCATTGTTCTCTAGCTCCCACTGGATGGACGCTCCAACGTCCAAGATTCTTTAGTACTCAACTGAATAGATGACCCAACACCCAATGAGTTACAATTCACCCTACCACCACCCTACCACCCTAAATTTTTCATAGGCTTGAACATGTTGGTGACTTCATGCACTAGCCTAGCACCACCCTACCACCCTATAGAAGAATAAAAGAATATTGACTCCTGTACTAAGGAAAATGATCCACTTTATAATGATATAGAATGATGTAAAAGAAGAAGACACACTAGACCATAACCCAAACTATGAAACAACCACCTAATGATGATCCTAGACCTCCGAACACTTCCTCTTCAACTCTTGGTAGATAGACACTTGTAGAACTTTTACACCGATGCTTTTAGAATGAATTTGTACAATGATACTTTTACAATGACTGTATTCAGTGCTGCCCAGCTGAAGACTTCATGTGGTGAACTTCTTGTTGTTGTTCTACACTTTGATTGTTGCTCTTATCATGCTACCCTTTCTAGCTCTTTAGAACATTAGATTATGCATTAAGTCTTCTCTTTATTAGTATATAATACTTGCAAAAATGCTTCAAGGAAATACCCATGACATGAGAGTAGAAAAACTTACCTCATCCTACAGATCATATGTCAGTGCTAAACAAAAACAAAAAATTAGAATATGAAAACGTAATGCAATTAAGATATGAACATGCATATACAAAATATACCTAACTGGATCTTACCTCTATTGCATCATTTTGTTGGACCTAGCTCTTTGTTTCCCTAGAAAATCAGGTCCTTTGCACCCCTTGACAACACTTGATCTAGTTGTTTTCTTTGCTTCTAGGAGAACAATATTGAATGTGTTGTATCTCTATGATTTCAGATACCTAATATGTGATCTTCAGTCCTATAGCATCCCTCTCAGTCTTCTTTCCAATGCCACAATTCTGACCCGATTTGCATTCTTCAAAGCAAAGTTATGCCCAATCTCTCACAGTGACCTAATTATGGACTAGTTCAGTAGAGTGAACTTGTACGGCATGCCATGTATCATTGTTTCCTCCTTCAGCTCTATAATTAATACACAAAAGGCTATGATACATGCAATATCCGCCACTTTTTACAGAAATCCAATCCGCTTCTTAGAGAGAGTTATGACAATTTTCTGAGGGTCACCTCTTTAAGATGAAATTAGAGAGCCTTCCAAAACCCTAACTTCCACAAGTTATATCTCCATAAATATAGCGAACCAAGATCTAAAATTCAGTCTCAAAGTTCAGCAAGATTTCATCTCAAATGGATTTTAATTTCAACATCTAATACTTCGCATAAATAACATTATAGCGAAATTCCATGATCACAACACTTGAAGGATATATGAGATTTATTTTTATAGAGTTAAGAAGAGCTTCTATAGAGAATGTTGGAGGGATTTTAGGAGCTTGAAATAATATTATTTATTTTCTACTGAATGACCAAAATCAATGATAAATGCCATGCCACAACCCCATGGGGTTTTAGCCCACTAATTGGGGTTACTAACTTCAGTCTTGAATAAATTACAAACTGTGAGGAATTACAAGGAGAACTATATGCGATAGAAATATATTTTTGAGTAGAGTATTTCTTTAATGGTTATGAGACAAGAAACCATGAATGACGATTCCCAATGTTCCATGGAAGTTCAAGGTGATCCTTGGTGTTGCTTTGGGATTACATCAATGACAACCTCAGATCATCTTTAGATCAACAAGTTTTACCTCCATATTAGAATAAATTTTCATTTAGATTTAACTTTTCATTATAGAAGTGTGCTCACAGAAATGAAAACTTAGCTTTGATTTGGTTAAGTCATAGAGTCAGCTTAAGAATCACTTCCTTGCAAGAGATTTGCAAGAGGGAAGATCTTATTATTCTCTTTCTATTGGTAAATAATAGGTATATTATAAACCAATAGAGAAGGAGAGAGGTTAACTAGACCCAATTGAACCAATTGGAACCACTAAATGAAACAAATAATATATTACTTGTGGCTCTAAGTGGGTGGTCTCCCTTACATGTTGATAAGGTAATTTTTTACCATCAACATTTTTGGTGCTAAAAGAAGGGCTTGGCAGATTGTTGTATTTTGGAGTTTTTGTATTTTAATTTTTTTATTTGATCACAATGGCTCCTCCCAAACTTGTCATTTCGAGCTGTATCCTTGGATGTGCATCCACCAATAGTCCACTAGAAATAGTAAGACGCTTGTTAAAGGTAAATTTTAACAGTAAGAGTAATAATTCTTCATTTTATCATGCCTTATAGTTTATTCAAATAATTTCTAATTCTCCTTATCATGATATTGATGAAGGTATTTTATGTAGAATTTTTACTCTTACATCCCTGGGAAAATTCAACAGATGGTGTTAATCTCCTCCAGTTAGCTGTATTCACATTTGGGAAAAATTTATCACAAAATTCTTTTATGAATTTGATGGTTATGTTTATGAATAGGTAATGGATGAGCTTGAAGGTTTACGAAAGTTTGAAAATGAATCTTTCATAGATTTTACTGTTATATTTTGATTAAATTGCTTAAGATTCAAAGTGGACAATAAAGCTTCAGATATTGAGGTGATGGAATGTTTTGAATATGTTTATTCCCTTCCTTGCATTCCTAATCCATATGAGATAATTTGAAGCTTTGATGAATCTTCTTCAGGCTCTATTAACATGATCAAAAGTTTTGATATGTAGTTGCATGACAATCATGATGAAGTTTCCTCTGCCATGTATGAGAAATTCCTTCATTTAGTGCACACCTCTTATATCATTAATGATGATCATGATATTCTGTCACATGTTATTGAATCACAATCACAGACCTTGGAAAATTTTGGTAATCAACTGCAAGAAGATACCAACATCCTATTTGAAGAATCAACTAGCTCAAAATATGAAAATCAACATAAAATATATTCAGAAAATCAATTAATAAATTAGCAAGCACAAGCAAAAGTTTAAGATTACAATAATATTCAATTAGCTACAGAAATTTATGAATTTTATCATGATGATCAAATACAAAATTCAAGTTAGTTAAACAACAATCTTCAAGAAATCATAAGTAGCCAAATGAATGGTCACAAATATGGTATTTGTAATGGAGAAAGTGCACAAGAATCTGCAAACAAAGATATTTTCAGGGTCGTTTCTTCAAACACTCATTTCTTTCATTATCCTGATATTTTTTATAATAGAAATTCAGCTTCATTTTGAATTAATGTTGTTTGAAAAAATAAAAATACTAATATAAAGGAATTTCCAATTACTTTTTATCAGTGTAGAGAGATAATTATCGATCATTCTTCTAACATTGATGTGCTCAATACTTCCCATTTTTGATGCATTGTATGGGAATGAAGACAATTCTAGTGAATATCATGAAGTCATTTATGATCATTACTTTGAAATTGAGGATGTTGATTTATATTTCTCTCCATTAAATCCTCGTGATCAAAGTTAAATCATATTTGAAAATAAAGAAAACCCTAATTCAGAAAATGTTCCAATAAATTCTCATTTTCAAACAGTTAATTATTTTCATGATTTTAGCATTAAAGAATCCATCCCACCTTAGGATTCTTATGATGATCAAGTTATCACTCCTATTCATAGTCTTGAATATTTCCCTCTTCCACAAGTTGATGTTGACGACCTGTCAAATTGTACTATCTTGGCTAGTTTGTGTGAAAATGAAATTGTTTCAAATATGTCCAAATTGTGTTGTAACATTAATTGTAACAATATTGTAAACCATGAGTTTATTTCATTTTTTTCCTTCATGTATTTTGTTTGATTTTAGATTTGTATTTTGTTTTCATTTTTCAATTTTTAGATATCATTTGTTGGCATATTGAGCAATTAAGTGTTGAAAATTTGCAATGTTCATTACTAAAATGTAAATAAGAATCAAAAAATTTAGATTATGTCTATCAAGAGCTTTTGATCTTCCAATTCCATTTGATGGTCATATTCTATCAACTTTCTTTTCCTTATAGAGTGCATCTTCAACATGAGTCAAGAATTGTGAGTGCGTTGATCCAATATGACCAGCCATCTAACCCAGTTGAAGGTCTTCTCACATATGCACTAAGCCTCCATCCACACTTCACTGATCCATTTCTAAGTTGTTTGGAAGCTTCATTTTCATGAAAGAATGCTAACACTTCGTCTAAAAGCTTGTTTCATGTTTTCTCAACCTCTGTTTCACCTAATATCTTCCATTCTCTCTTAGCTAGTCATCCTTATTTTTATGATCCCATACATATTTGATTCGAGAAAACTTTCCAAGAGAAAATGCTTGTAAATAACACTACGAAAAGAAATAACATTGGTGAGGGGCAAAAAATGTCACCATAAGCTCATTGGTGATGGTCAAAAGAGATTTTTTCACAAAAAACTTAACATAACCAAAGGTGGCATTGCCAAAAGTATAGGTGTTGTAGTGACATACAAAGTCCGTCATCAATAACGATTTATAATGATGGATAATGTCTGTCACTGTTTCATATGCGCAATGGTGATGGACCATAACCTCCATCACCAAAAACTAAACATCACCAAAGGTGGCATTGCCAAAAGTATAAGTGTTGTAGTGACATTTAATGTTTGTCACCAATAATGATTTATAATGATGGATAGCAACTATCACCATTGCATATGAGAAATAGTGATAGAGTATAACCTTGGTCACCAAAAATTGAACGTCGCCAAAAGTATAGGTGTTATGGTGACATTCGAGGTCCATCATGAATATTGGTTATAATTATGTATAGAGACCGTCACCATTTCATATGAACAATAATGATTTATTGTGATGGACATTTAATGGGTGTCACTATTGGTGCATATATATGGTGATGTTCATTAACCATCTCCAAAATTCGGATTGCTAGAAGTATAGGTGTTGTGGTGACATTCAATATCCATCACGAATAATGACTATAATGTCGAGAAATGACCATCAACATTTCATATCAACAACAACGATTTATCGTTACGGACCATTGAGGGGATTCACTATTGATGCATATATATGGTGGCATTTGTTGACCGTCACCATTTTATATTTTTGGTGAGAGTCGAAAAATGTGACCAAAGCTCATTGGTGGTGGTAAAAAGAGCCTTCGTCACCAAAAATTGATCGTCGACATTCAATATGGATGTCAGGACATGATGGAATCAAACCACCAACCTCCTGCTTGTAAAGCAAGTCCTCTTGCATTGAGCTAGCACCCTTTAAAGAATTATATTTTTTTAAATTAGACTTTGAAACTTCATAAATTTTAAATTCTACAACTTTCAATAAATTAAAGTCTTAGCAATATTTTACTAAAGAAGCAAAGCAACATCGAAGATGTAGGTCCCTACCTAATGTTTATTGAACTTATGAAAATTGGGTGGACAGAAACATAGTTATGTATAAGAGAATCAATATGTTCAGTTGAATACTCAATTAGAAGTGAAACTCTAAAGACATTTATAACCTATAAATGACTTATAACTATCAAATGCAGCAAATATTACAAAGGAAATGTCATAAGTGGATATCATATGGAAGAAGAGGAGGCAGGGACTTGGAACCCTTGTGCATCTTGGCATGCCTTAGCACTTGGCACACCTTAGCTTGTTTGACATGTCTTCGTACTATCTGGCACATCTTAGCATGCCCTAGCATTCCGTAACACACCTTGGCAATCATGACCTCACAACTAGAATTGCATTTTTCGATGACTTGGGAACCTTACATTCACTAGAAGACCTTGGCACTCCATAGTTTTCATGCCCTCTATTATCCTCCATAATGTCCCAAGTTAATGAGGAGATCAAAGGAGGTAACCACAGACTAAGCTTTTAGTTTTGTAGCTAGCGCTACCAAACCAGAGAGGGTTCTCTCTATGAAATCGTAGCCAATATATGGCTGGAATGTAAAGGATTTTAGGCCAAATAGCTAGGGTCAGGTGGGTTTTTGGAAAATCTAGGGACTTCAAACTCTATCCACTGGTGTCTTATCTAGCAGGGACTTTGTCAATGGGCCAAGGACTTGGAACTCTATCTAGGATAAAGCACCTAACATGCATGACAGTAGCTCCCTAGAATAGAGTACCTCCTACCTAGAAGAGTGTCCCCTGCTAAAAATATAGAACCCTTCTCTACTATGAACTTTTCTTAAAGATAAATCTGCATAAAATAGTACTAAGAAAAACACCTAAAATGAGAAAAGTGAGCATGTAAGTCAAACTATCAAAGTATAATAAATACGGCTCCTTATAAATTTGGGAAACACTAAACAATCGTTTTTTCATACAACAATCATAAGATGCCTAAAATCAATTTGATTCTTTCATTGTTGCTATACCCTCATAACAAAACCGAAATCTATAGTATGTACCACAAGGTTGTATGCATTTGCTCAGATGAAGTAGTATTGAAGGAGGAACACCCTAAAAACAATAGATAAAGTCTATTGTGAGTTAAACCCATTTGCACAAAAAGAAAGGTTGCTACTAGGTACACTTCTCCGATGAATGGAAACCAAAATGCATTGTAGTGCTGTTGAAGGAAAAACACCTTTAGTGCAACATAGATAAAACTCTAATAGATATTGCCATTGTGGCCTCAGTTATCGATGATCTCATCAATATAGGTAACAACTTCAATAATTGAAAAACCAAAAGGTGAGATTGATAGACCATCCGAAATGGCAGATTTTCCCTTACTTTACTATTGTTTAGGAGTGTTAGTATAGAAAATGCAAGGTAACTTGTTGTGTCTTTATTTCATTGGCCAAGGATGCGAAGAAATACATAGAATATTAAATAGCATGGTATAAGTCGATTGCAGGTTATTTTGAAATGGGAATGGAATTCTCCTTGTGTGGGTTCTAATCTAGTGGGTAGTACTTTAAATAAGAAACTAATAGTTATGGGGTTGAAATTATCTCACAATTCATGAGAAGTCCTAAATTTGTTCACTAGAAAGAAGTAGAGTGAATCATTAGGTTTATGGAAGGGAACACCCTATTCATGGGAAGGTAACTTGAAATTAGTTGGGAATATTATTTCTTGTCTTCTTGTACATGTGTGCATTGAAAACATAACCACATCCAAAGAGAATAACAACTCTGGTAAAGTTTATAGATGTGAATCACTTCTAAGAAAACCCATCTCTTAATGACAATTGAGCGAGGAATATGTCAGAGGGTTCAATCTCGCACTCAGTCATAAAAAGGAAGTTGGGCTATCCAACATCTTGCCAACAAACCGATTCCAACCATAATGTGAAAGGAAGGTTCACTGCAAAACCTCTTTTCCACTTTGTAGTAATGTTCCCTCTTGAATTCCAATAGGTATCTGGCTGCTTAGATCCACAAAACTCATGCCAGGTAAACTCTGCATGATACAATTGTGATGTGCAAGATTGACACACACTCTAGTTTCCCTCTGAAAGAGGGTAAGTGAAAATATTATGACAATCTTAACTGTAATTTGATCATACAATATTAAGGTATCACATGGAATAAACAATATATTATCAATGCACTAATGAAGAACTCAAAATAAAAGAATTTCTTATTTCTATAATAGCGCCTCTTGGGATTATCAGATAAGGCACCTAACCTGCATGGCAAAAGATTCCTAGAATAGAGTACCTCCTACCTAGAAGTGTGTTCCCTACTCAAAATATAGAACCCTTCTCTACTATGCACTTTTCTTAAAGATAAATCTGTGCATAAAACAGAACTAAGAAAAACACCTAAATTAAGAAAAGTGACCATATCATTCAAACTATAAAAGCATACTAAATATGGTTGTATACAATATTGATGTATTGCATGGAATAAAAAATATACTATCAATGCACTAATTAAGAACTCAAAATAAACAAATTTTGTATTGCTACAATAGCACCTCTTAGGATTCTCGGATAAAGCACCTAACTTGCATGGAGAAAGCTTCCTAGAATAGAGTACCTCCTACCTAGAAGTGTGTCCCCTGCTCAAAATATAGAACCCTTCTCTACTGTGCACTTTTCATAAAGATAAATCTGTGCATAAAAAAGAACTAAGAAAAACACCTAAAATATGAAAAGTGAGCATCTAAGTCAAACTATAAAAGAATACTAAATATCCCTAAAATCGATGTACTTCTTTCATCGCTACTACAAACTCATAGAAAACTATAATCTACAACATGTATCCCAAGGCTGCATGCATCTTCTAAAGGTGCAGACCAAAAGTATCTACTAAGATGAAGTATTGTTAAAGGAGAAACACCTCCAAAACAACACATAGAGTCTAATGTGCATTCAACCCATCTATACATAGGCCAAGGTTGCTACTTGGTACACTTCTCCGCTAAATGGAAATTACAGTCTATTGTTGCTCTACTGAAGGAGAAACACCTTCAGAGAAACACAGATAAAACTATAACATATATTGTCATTATGGTATCGGTTGTAGAAGGTCTCATTAATATAGGTAACAACTCTGATAATTGAAAAACAAAAAGGTGGGCTACATGGACCATTTGAAATTCCAAATTTTTATTAGTCTTTAGGAGTGTTAGTATAGAAAATGCAAGGTATCATGTGGCGTCTTCATGTCACAGACCAAGGATGCGAATAAATATAGAAAAGACTAAATATCATGGTACAAGTCAATTGTAGGTTCTTTTGAAACAAGAACGGAGTCCTCCTTGTGCATATTCTAATCTATTGGGTATAGATTTAAATAAGAAATTTATAGCTATGGGATTGGATTTTTCTCACGATTCATGGCAAGTCCCAAAGTTGTTCACTAGAAAGAAGTAGAGTGAGTCGTCAAGTTTATGAATGGGAACACCCTATTCATAGGTTGATAATTTCAAATTATCCAGGCATATTATTTCTCCTCTTCTTGTACATGTGTGCTTTGAAAAGCTAACCTCCTTCGAAGGCTCAAGAACAACTGTAGTAAAGTTTATAGGTGTGCAACACTTCTGAGAAAACCCATCACTTAATTTCAATTGAGGGATGAAAATGTCGAAGGATTCAATCTTGCACTCAGTCATAGAAAAGAATTTGGGGTATCCAACATCTTGCCAACAAGCCAACTCCAACAATAATGTGAAATCCAGGTTAACTGTTAAACCTCTTTCCCACTTTGTAGTATTGTTGCCTCTTAAATTCCAATAGGTATATTGCTACTTAGATCCATAGAACTTGTCCCAGGTAAAATTTGCATGATACAACTGTGACGCGCAAGCATGACACACACTCTAGTTTCCCTCTTAAAGTGGGTAAGTCAAAATATTATGACAGGATTAACTATAATTTGATGATACATTGTTGGGGTATAATATGGAATAAAAAATATACTATTAATTCACAAATGAAGAACTCAAAATAAATGAATTTCTTGTTGCTACAATAGTGCCACTCTTAGGATTCTCTAAGGAACCACTAATTTATACACAGTTGGAATCTTTACTTGGTCTGCAAAAAGATTAAGCAATGGTAGTGTAGGAATTTACAGGGTAAGTTCCTCAGACAGAACACCAAAAGGACACTGCTCACAAACAGATCACAGATCAATACACCAGTATTTTGACGTGGTTAAAACCCTCAGAGAGGGAAACAGTCCACGGCCTGCGCCAACGTGGCTACTACAGGCAATTTATTAATAAAAGAATGAAAATTTACATAAGCTTCTCTCATGCACGGTTAACCTACAAATGACCCTCCATGCGCTTTAAATAGAATTCATGGACCAATCGGGTGTCAAGCCACGGATCAAGTGTCGGTAATACCGAGGAGAGAATGAACCGTCGGATCACTACATATCGTGACCGTCGGATTGTAAGTTACAAAATGTACAACGGTAAAGAAACACACTTTACCTAACTCTATACCTAACTCTATACTAGACCAAGTTGAACTTAACTATTTCCTATGTGTCGAAATATCCTAACAGGTAGTGATCACTCTTTACCCTCCCATGGAAGGTATGTACAGAGTCAACAATAAATTTATTTAAAAGTGAGGTATATGCATAAAAAATAGGAGTCAGACTCTTCAACTCTAATTTAGTGGCAAGGAAATATTCAACTGTAAATGATTGATCTTCTATAGTGTAAATTTCTAAATAAACTGTTAGTGTAAATCTGTCGATTGTTCACATATCCCCAAAAACCATTTATGTTTGGACTCTGGTTGTGTGTAAGAGAGGGGAGATCACATAAATAATCCATTATCAAAAGAAAAAATTAAAGCACAACATTCTATGGATATTTTTTTCTTTTTCTTTTCTTTATTACATACCTTAGAATGTTTGAAAGGACATAACTAAAGCTTCCCTCTCCTTCCACACTTCATTAAATATTCCCCTTTTCCAATGCAGATGTGGCCTGCAGAATCACAATCAACAAATAGAATATTAAAATTAAGTTTAATGAATTAAAGTAGCTTTGTTATACCTCAAGCAAATGGACTATGAGAAATTGGATTCATTCTCTACAAAAGATGATACAGCAGGATCTTATTACATCTTTAACTGAAACAAAGTTAAATTGGATTCATGCTCTGTAATAGATGATACAATGAGATCTAATGACATTTTCAACTCAAAAAGAGATAAGTTGAGTAAGCTCAAGCTCCAAAATGATGGCATCCAACTTCTGAGTGGCAGTTACTGTATATATCTAGCTAGAGGCTATAACATAAAGATATTTGTTATATGTGAAGATAAAAAAATGAAAGGAATGTGAAATTTTGACAATCAACTATAAGTTCCTTTCAAGGACTAGATCAAACCATAACATTGTTATCAAGATAATCAATTCACCCATTCTAGTACACTTCTAATAGTTTCATGATAAAACCCCAACTCAATAAACTTCAAACAACATAAATTAACCAACAATATGACTGAGGTTGGTTAGGTAAGGATTATATCATACTAAATTACCTTTTGCAACTAACATTGAAAATGACAGTGAAAGAAATGAAGACAAATCAGTCATTATGATGGACTCATGTGATGGAATAAAACAAAAGAAAGTCCTCCCTTCTTGCTACTAATGAGCCTTCTAGGGGATTCTTTGATGAAGTTGATCTTAATCTTCTTTCTGAAATCAAAGAGACACTTTCTAGCTACTTTGATTTGATGGACAACAACCATAATGCTTACGAAAATGAATATGGAATGTAATAAGCATTCATGAACCTGGTCTTGATGAAGGTGTCTCAAATTCTAATATGGATAGTATTTTAAATTTCTACAGCTAGCAGAGAGTTTTCTGAGCTAGGTTCCCTAGAAAATTTTGTCTTTTTTGCTCTAGTGTGACTGTGTTTTATTTCTGTTCTATTCCACTACAAATTGGTAGAGATATTTTTTGTCTTCATGCAACAATTACTTTTAGATTTATTCATTCAAACAGTAGCAGAATTTCAAGGACAAGGGACAATTAATCTATATTTTCACTTATATCTTTTGCAAGTAAAATTCACAACTAAATTTTCATCCAAAGAGTCTAGGTTACTAGCAGGTGGTATCACCAGATATCTCAACATTATAAAGCATAAATCATACTATTCAATAAGGTTGACACATGAGATACTCAAATCTTCCCTAGTTATGCAAGCAAGAAAACTGGTGATTTTTAGTTTTAAATCTATCCAACCAAAACAAAGTTCTGCCATTTTCAACACCCTCTACTCAAATTTATTCCTGGCTTCATTCAACTCAACTAAGAATATCTCAATATCGTGTAGATTTATTCTTAATTTCGTGCTTCTAAGTTATATATTTATGGAACCTAATATATCATTTATGTTAAGTGATTATTCATTAAAAATTATTTAGTCAGCCCAGCGTATCTACCTACTTTTCTGATCAATTTCTGAGAAGACTCTATCAGACATTTTGCAGTAGAAAATACAAGACTATTTTATTACCTAGTGTTATAAAACTCTAATCTAGAAAAAATATTTTGGGTTGTTTCCCTAAAAATATTTACAAAATTTTCAATCCCAAAGTCATCTCAAGGAGAATTTTAGTCAGGAAGAAATTTAGTATTGTTTCGGGAAAATTTGAATGCAACTAAAAGAAATTCTTCCCACTTGCTCAAAAGATTCCACCACCAAATATGAGTGAATTCATAGAACCTAAGATTTGGATATAATTGAATTTCACTTCACTTGTCCAGGGCCATATATGAGTAAATTCGTAAAACCTGAGATTTGGATTTTGGAAACACTTAAATTTCACCTCATTTATGAGGATTGGAACTTCCCTGAGATAAAAACATGTAGCATTAAGGATCTACTTTTCTTGTTTAAGGACAATGTTCTCCTCATAAATAGTGACATACTGAGGTGTTTTTTGAGCCCTAATCGAGTTTTCCGGTCAACCGAGTGGGAAGAACAAGGGCCTTCTAGTCCCAAGCCTGAGCTTTTGATCCTGTTGAATAGGTAGCTGTTGAGAGGCCCTCCTGACCAGGGAGTTTATTGGAAACATACTGCACCTGTTGGATGTCGCGTTTCCTCTCCCTTATGGTCAAGCCCCTACCAGTCCCATTCGAGAGCCTGGCCCGCAATTGATACAAGAATCCTTGTATACATGCCTAACATATTTATTTTGTCACAACTAATGAAACTGAACTCCATCGGTACATAACAAACAAGGTAGAATGTAATAGAGCATCTACTTTTCAACATATACTTTGAAAAAATAAACATCTATAGAGTGATATCAAGTTGTCACCACACGAAAGAAGGAACTAAAAACCAAAACAAAAACACATAAGACAAGGTAGAATGTAAGAGAACATCTACTTTTCAACATATACTCTGAGAAAAATAAACATCTATATAGTCATATAAAGTTATCACCACACCAAAGAAGGAATTAAAAACCAAAATAAAAATAAGAACCGGTTTAGATTTTTTTGGTTAATCTAACAAAATTTTAAATAGGATAAATATGTTAATATGAAAAATAATGTAGTTGATTATGATTTATTGAGCCCAAGGGGTTAGCCCAACCGAATGTCATTAATGTTACTGGGTGTTTGGCTAGTTGTGTTGGTTGGTGCCTTGTTTGAAATCCCTTGGGTGAGGTGCACTAGTCAATGCCAATGGGTTTACCAGGGATGACATCCATGAATGTGGGGAATAATGTGGGGAAACATCCATTGGGATGACCCAGAGAGTTTTTCTTGCAAAGAATAAAAATAGGATTTCCTAAAGAGAAATTTTGAGATGCATACAGTGTAAACCCAGTAAAATCAACTCTATAGAGACAAACCATAAAAGAAGTAAAAATACATATGCTTTTACCTTTCCCTCATTTCCCCTTCTGCCCTGTGAAAAGTGAAAATATGCTACTCTTAAACTTAAAAGGAAAGCTGAAAAAAATAATGAATTTTGAACTAGTCCTCCTTGTGTGGAAGAAGACTAAAAGTGGGGTGGACATGCAGCGAGGTTAGAAATGAAACATACATGGGGAAAGAGGTAAAAACTTGACTCACAACTGTGGAAGAAGACTAAAAGTGGGGTGGAAATGCAATGAGGTTAGAAACTAAACATATGTGGGCCCCGTTAATGGATTGAAGAGGTAAAACCTTAACTCACAACTCTCTTCAATCTCGTTTTCCCTCTTGCCCTGTGAATAGTGAAAATATGCTACTTGTAAACTTAAAAGCAAGGATGAAAAAAATAGTGAATTTTGAACCAGACATTTGAGGTGTGTGTAATCCTCCCTGTGTGGAATAAGACTAAAAGTGGGGTGTTAATGCAGTGAGGTTAAAAATGAAACATACCTGGGTGCCATTAATCGATTGAAGATCCAATGGTGGGGGAGCTGAGATGTGTGTACTCCTCCCTATGTTGAAGAAGACTAAAATTGGGATGGAAGAGATGTGTGTACTCCCCCTTGTGTGGAAGAAGACTAAAAGTGCAGAGGAAATGCAACGAGGTTAGAAATGAAACATACATGGGCGCCATTAATGGATTGAAGATCCAATGGTGGAGTTTGATATCACTCAGCTACTTGTAAAACCTTAATTCATAATGCTCTTCAATCACATCTTCCCTCCCGCCCTATGAAAAGTGAAAATATGCTACTCTTAAACTTAAAAGGAAGGATGGAAAAAATAGCGAATTTTGAACCAGTACTCCTTGTGTGGAAGAAGACTAAAAGTGGGGTGGAAATGTAACGAGGTTAGAAATTAAACATACCTAGGTGCCATTAATGGATTGAATATCTAATGGTGGGGTTCGATATTCGTCTGCTACAGGTAAAACCTTAATTCACAACTCTCTTCAATCATGTTTTCCCTCCTTCCCTATGAGAAGCAAAAATATACTACTCGTAAACTTAAAAACAAAGATGAAAAAAATAGTGACTTTTGAACCAAAGATTTGAGGTGTGTGTACTCCTCCCTGTGTGGAAGAAGACTAAAAGGGGGGTGTAAATGTAGCGGGGTTAGAAATGAAACATACCTCGGTTCCATTAATGGATTGAAGATCTAATGGTGGGGTTTGATATCAATATGCTACTGGTAAAACCTTAATTCACAACTCTCTTCAATCTCATTTTCCCTCCCACCCTATGAAAAGTGAAAATATGCTACTAGTTTTCCCTCTTGCCCTGTGAAAAGTGAAAATATCTACTAGTTCTCCCTCTGCCCTATGAAAATTGAAAATATACTACTTGTTTTAGAAAGTAAATTAAGATTGGAATTAGGAGGGATTTGTTACATCAAAATTAACGCTGAATGTTTTCAAAAATGTTAAAATTTCCCTCCCTAAAAAACAATAAATACAATATTTATAGAGTATAGAGTAGATGTGTAGGTGTAATATAAGTATGTAAGTATGTAAACAATTCTAAGTATGGGCTTAGTTAAATAATAATAGTAATAATAATAATACAAGTCAAAAGTATGGGGATGAGTGCAAAAATCTAAAAGTTGGCTCAATTAATAATAAAAATAATAAAATTCAATTTGTTATATTTTGATTTTGTTATTAACTTGTGAATAGGTTTTGTTACAATACCATGAGCCAATACCATGGCTTATCAATACCCCAAGGCCAAAAACCATAACTTATTTCATAACAAAAATATTTTATAGTGGATATTATTAACTTGTAAAAAATCAGTTTTGTTATAATACCATGGGCTCTAAAAACATAACTTATTTCACAATCAAAATTTTTATTTAACAATATGAAAATATTCTTAACCATGGATATTCATTCTCACTTTACCATGGATATTATTAACTTCGAAATAGACTTTGTTACAATACCATGGGCCAATACCATGGCTTGTTAATATCACATGCCCAAAAAACATATGATATTTCAAAATCAAAATATTTTATAAGAATATGACACGATTCTTAATCATGGATATTCACCCCCACTTTGTCATTGATATTATGAACTTGTGAATAGGCTTTGTTACAATAGCATGTGCTAATACCATGGATTATCAATACCACATGACAAAAAAGCATCTTATTTCAAAATCTAAATATTCCATAACAATATGACAAGATTATTAACCATCGATATTCACCCCAGGTTTACCATGGATATTATTAACTTGTAAATAGTCTTTGTTACAATACCAAGGGCCAGTATCATGCCTTATCAATACCACATGCCCAAAAGCCATAACTTATTTCACAATAAAAATATTTTAGTTTAATTTAATTTTATAGCATTTTTTATTTGAAGCTAATAGGAAAAGGTTTGTAATTAGTTTTGAGATATATATAAACCCTCTACCCTCACAAATACAAAAAATTATTCCCATATAAATTAAAATAAGGTTTTAATAAAATTTAAAATGAGAATACTTTTGTCTTTAAAGATGTGAAATTTATATAATAAGAATATTAGTAAGAACCAACATATATCTATCTTAACTAAGGATCCAAGTTATGATAACAAGCAAAGTGAAGGGAAGAGAGGGGAAGGGAGATAGTGACAAAGATGGAGGGTGGAGAGAGAGAGAGAGAAAGAGAAAGAGAAAATGAGAGAGTGATGGGGGGAGACAGAGAGAAGGATGTAGGAAGAGAGAGAGGAGAGAAAGAAAAGAAGAGAGTGGGGGAGAGCGATATGGAGTAGGAGGGGGAGAGAGAGATATGGAGTTGGAGGGGAAGAGAGAGGGAGGAAAGAACTAAGGCATAGAGAGATAAAGGGGGAGAGAGAAAGAGGAAAGAACTAAGGAATATGGAGATAGAGGTGGAGAGAGAGAGGGATTGACAAGGGATAGATGGATAGAGAGAGAGGGAGAGAAGAGAGGAGGGGAGAGAGAGAATAGGTGGGGATAAAGATAGTGTGAGAAGGGAAAGAGAGAGACGGGGAGGAACAAAGATGAAGTGGGGAGAGAGAGAGAGTTATGGCGGTGGGGACAGAGGGAGGTGAGAGAGAAAGGGAGAGAAAGGACTAAGAGAGAGAAGAGAGAGATGAAGGTAGAGGGGGAGAGAGAGGGAAGGAAGAAGAAAGAAATAGAGGGAGAAAGCTAGAGAGAGAGGGAGTGTCAAGGGAGTGATGGAGAGAGGAGAGATAGAGGGAAGGGAGAGGCAGAGAGGAAGAGAAAGGGAGAGAGAGATAACTATGGAGGGAGAGTGTGTATGTTTGCTGGGTGAGATAGAGAGAGGGAATAAGAAAGAGACACATAAATAAAAATATAGATATTATATAGTATTATATAACCAGCCTATAACCATCTTAACTCAGATCTGTCTAGCACCAAAAAAGAGGTTTTCACATCAAGAGATTGGATCCCTCTCAACACTTGATAGGTCCCAGTTAAGATGGATCTAGGCTGGCTTAATAAGTTTGTAGTTGTATTTGATAAACTAACATTTTTTTATATGGTCGCGTTTGAAAACAATTTTCCCTTATTTGGTGTATTTATCATAATAATAATAATCTAATTTTAATTTCATTTTAATCTTACCTTTTTTATGCAATGATTTTGTTGTTACTTTATAGAGATAGATATGCTATACTTTTTGAATTTGAAAAGGAAACATGTGCTCTTAATTTGGTTTTATTGAAAACATTGAAGTGTAAGAAAGAAACACGCCCTCTTAAATTGGTTGTATTAAAAACATAAGTGTTCTTGTATACTAGGTATGTGCAAACAAGAGAGAGTATATGGTAATTCGATTAAATAGTTAAAAACAAATGTTAGTTAAGGATAAAGTTATAGAAATCTAACAAATAGGCCAGGGTTAGGATATTACTATTTTGGGACATCTAAAGTTGAAGGTACATTTTATGGAGGTGTAGTGTAAGCCTTGGTGTAGGGCACGTATTGTGGGTATCTTGGACTTTTGGGGTGCATTAGTGGTGCCAAATAGTGGTGGAGTGTCCAACCAATGAGTAGGAAAAGTCTTTCATTTACAAGGTTGGCATCAATCAAGTATTCTCCCTCTCTACCAAACTCTAAGATGAGGAGTGTGCATAATGGACTTATTATTGTAACAAATTGCAAATATTTGATTATCTTTAAGTTAGAGGGCTTGAAGTGGCTACCTCAACCTACAAATCTTTAAAGGAACTATGTGTTTTTCAATTAAGTGCTTGTGGTCAAGGATGTACAAAAGAGGAAGGCCGTATGGCTATTTTTAAGAGGTTGTAATGACCCTTGTCTTGTGGTAAATATGTAGATATGATGTTAATGGTCCTAATCTTAGTACATTCATGTATCTAATGTAAATATTTTCCTATCACCTTGCATTGTGTAAATATCATAAATATTTTGTGGTTACTTTGATTTACATGTTGAAGTTCCACTTGCATGATTATGGAAACACTTCTCAGTTATCCTTGTGTACATGGGGAAGATCATAATTACTCTAAGTGATAAAAACACCTAGTAATATTTTTACATTAAACACTATACAATAAAATTAACCCTAATATCTTAGTGAAGAACAAGTAACTAGCTAGACTTTGGAAGGATTTTTGTATTGACTGTTAGTGAAACTCATTGCAGTTAGGTGTGCCAATGTGTGGTGAGTGTTAGTAAGGGCTAGGGAAACACAAGGGAGCACTAGGTCAAAATGCATGGAAATGAATGAATAAGAGTGTGTGACAGTTAGTGTCAATGAGTTCTAACTGTGGTAAGAGCGGAGTGACAGGGTATGGTAAGTAGTGCTAAGTCATTCTAGCGTGCCAGAGCAACATGCAACCAATATGTGCTAGGTGCCAAGGTGTGCCAAATAGTGCTAGGAAGTGTTAGCGAGAGTTAGGGAAACACAAGGGAGCATTAGGTGAAAATAATGCATGCAAATGAATGATTAATAGTTTGTGACATGAAGTGTTAGCGATTTCGGTGTGTGCTAAGGAGGGAGTGAGAAGGTATGCTAGGCAGTGCTACAACATTTTGGAGGTCAGGGAAACATGAAAAGATGTGCTAGGTACTAAGGTGTGCCAATGCATGCCAAGGAGATTTATGGAGTGTCAAGGAAAAACAAGGAAGCATTGGTTCCAAATACACGAAAATTAATGGATAAGAGTGTGTGATAGGGATTGTTAGTGAATTCTAGGTGTGCTAAGGAGGGAGTAACAAGGTATGCTAGATAGTTCTAAGGAATGCTTGAGTGCCAGGGTTACATGCCAAGATGTTCCAAATCCTAGGGTGTGCCAATGTGTGTCAGGGGGTGCCATGAGAAGACAGGGGAGAACTAGTTCAATTTGCATGGAAATGAATAGATAAGAGCGTCTGATAGGGAGTGTTAGCAAGTTCAATTTGTGTGACGGAGGTAGTGACAAGGGTATATTCTAGGCAATGCCAAGGCATGCTAGAGTATCAGGGCATGCTAGGAAGTGGTGGGGTCTGTTAGCGAGTGGAAAATCATGCTAAGGAATGCAGGGGATGATAATGTGTGCCATGTAGTGCCAATAGATTGTTATATGTGCTAGATGTTATGGAATGTGAAGACATAAACTATGTTGCTTAGTTGTTTTATGCACACCGTTGGATGTGAGCCTTGAATTGGTAACTCGTTATGTGGGATGAGTTAATATTGGACATGAGAAGCCTAAGATGATTTATAGTCAATTACGGGAACAAGGCATAGGCTAGTTGTAGTAAATGTAACTTGGTAAAGTTATTGTATACGAGGCAGGACTTGGTCAGGTTCCTAAGTCTAAAAGAAAATAAGGGTAGTTATGAGAGAATGATAATTAAGGAGTGCCATGGCATGTGAAGGAATGAAACGGTGTGCTGACATATGGCATATAGTGACAATGCATGTCAAGGAGTGTTTGGGAGTGTCAAGGAATCATAAGGGATAACTAGGTCAAAGTGCATGGAAATGAATGAATAAGAGATTATGCCAGGGAGTGTCAGTGAATTCTAGGTGTCCCATGGATGAAGTGTGTTAGGAGAATTTCATATTACGACTTGTAGGAGGAAAGAATACGATTGTGATAAGAGGATCTAAAAAGCAGTTTGAGACAAATTGAGACTTTGGTCTAGGTGCAACACTATTTTTAAAATGACTTGGTTGGGTTCCCAAGTCACAAAAAAAGTAAGGTTATCTATGAGGGCATGAAAACTAGGGAGTGCCAAGATGTGCAAGGAATTTCAGGAAGTGCTAACACTTGTTATAAATTTGCAAGGAATGTTAGGCATGTCAAGACATGCCAAGTGCTAAGGCATGCCAATGTGTGCTAGGTTCTAAGATGTGGCACCAACACATGCTATGGATTGCCAAGGAAACACAAGGGAGGACTCATTTCAATTACATGTAAATGAATGAATGTGCATGTGTGATACAGAGTGTTAACAAGTTATAGGTGTGCTAAGGAGGGAGTGAGAATGTATGACAAGTAGTGCCAATAGATGATAGAGTGCTAGGAAATCCTACTAAGATGTGACATGTGCCATGGTGTGCCAATGTGTGCCAAGGAGTGTTAGGGAGTGTTAGGGAAACACAAGGGAGCACTAGGTCATAATGCATGGAAATGAAGGAATAAGAGTGTGTGACGTGGAGTGTTAGTGAGTTCCAAGTGTGTTAAGAAGGAGTTACAAGGCATGCTTGGCAATGCTAATGAATGATAGAGTTCTAGGGCCATATGCAACCAAGATGTGCCAATGTGTGTAAGGAAGTGTTAGCTAGGAGTGCCAAGGAAACACAAGGTAGAACTATGTCAAAATGAATGGAAATGAACAAATAAGAATTTCTGATTAGAAGTTTCACTGAGTTGTATGTGTGCTAAGGAAAAATTGACAAGATATGCTAGGTACTGTTAAGGCATGCTAGAGGCTAGGGTGACATGCCAAGATGTCATAGGTGCTAGGGTGTAACAAAATGTGTCAAGGAGAGATAAGGAGTGCTAGGGAAAAAAAGGGAGAACTAGGTAAAAGTTCATGGAAATGAATGAATAAGAGTTTTTGACCAAGAGTGTCAGCGATGTCTAGGTGTGCTAAGGGTAGGATGACAAGGTATACTATGTAGTTCCAAGGAATGCTAGAGTGTTAAGGTGGTAGGCCATGATGCGTCAGGTGATAGGGTGAGCTAGGGAATGTTAGGGGGTGTCAAGGAAACATAAGGAACCACTAGTTCAAAATGCATGGAAATTAACAAATAAGAGTGTTTGAGTGGGTGTTTCAATGAGTTCTAGGTGTGTTAAGGAGGGAGTGACAAGGTTATATGCTAGGCAATGCCAAGGTATGCTAAACTACCAAGGCATGCTAGGAAGTGCCATGGTGTGCTAGGGAGTGTCAAGGCATGCCAAGGAATGTAGGGGATGTTAATGCATACCACATAGTGCTAAGGAATTCTAAGACATGTTAGGTGCTATGGCATGTCAATATGTAAATTGTGTTGCTTAATTGTTTTAGACCAAGGGTCGATGTGATGAGCCTTGTGTTGGTAACTTGCCATGTGGGATGAGTGAGATTATACATAAGTACCCTAAGATGAGATACAAGTAGTTCTTAGGTGAACAAGGCATATGTTGAATTTCCATGACACATGAGAATCCGGGTTTGGCCTTAGAATGTTTTATGTGAACACACTCATGTATCACAACACATCTACTATGCAGAAAAAAATCTTCCATGAAAGAAAAAGCAATGGATTGAATGTGCATAGTTTAGGGTTTTCACATCTTCATATGTTAATGCTTATTATTGTGATATACAAAAGCCATTTATATGTCTAGTGTAAGACTCCTCTGGAGATTTCTATCCAACAACATCTCTGTGGTAAAAGGAGTAATGTCAAAGGTTGCTCCATCAAAAATAGAAACCAAAAGGGACCCTACTATGCACAAAGATGAAGAATAAAGAATATTTTTATCTATGAGTGTTGATGTGGAAGTATGGGAGAAAATTACATAGGCAACAATTTTTTTTGTTCAACCGATCAAGATCTAAAAATAAAAATGTGTGGTCATATATACATGTGTGATAGTATTTGGAGAAATTCCAAGCTAATCCACAAATTCGTTGACATTTTTCTTGATCTGACCTATAATTGTTTGTAAATTTAATAAACATGTAAAATAGGACTGACTTTTCAATTGAAAATATAAATTGATAGGAACAAGGCCAAATTGTGAAAGTCTAAAAATTGGTATTGTTTAAAGGGATCAATCCCTTTGAAAAGTCTTAAATGTGGTAATGAAGGTTGAGCATCGTTCTACAACCCCTTTGGGCATCCATCTTAGGAATTTGTGTAGGATGAAAGACTTCAGAATAATTTTTGTAGCAGTGATGTCAACACTTGTATAGTGACATGGGGTCAGAGTTGGCTTGTCAAAGCTCATTGGTCTACTTTGGAACTTCTCTAGGGTGATGCCTTAGATTATTTGGAGTACGAGGGTATGATTTTATATTTAGTTTGTATTGAAGAAGCTTTGGAGGCTAGATACTGCAAAAAAACCCCTTGTTCTGAATAGGGAAGCACATGCGACTAAAGAAAGTAACAACAAGTACATATATTTGAAACTAAACCACATCACTATTTATTACTCTTTGAAACAAGAAATAACTAAAAATTTCAAACACTACTATTCACTTTTCTTTTAGTCTAGAATATACAATGAATCTGGAAACATGTACAAAAATGTCGTAACTTTCTTAACTCCTAATCCTAATGCACCTTCCTTGCATGGACAGACAAGATAATTAAAGTCTGTCGCTAGTGAATATGATACGAGATATGAAAACATGCTTCCTTAGCTGAGGCTGAGAATTAATAACTAGGAAAGTGCTTCTTTTAACTGTGCACGCAAAAACTAGATAAAGCAAAGAGTTTCGCTACTCCAAGTGCCAGAAATGAATCCACTGCCTAAGGTAAGTGCTTTTCCCAGAACAAGATATTAAGGACTCAGAAACTTTGTTGCTTCCTTCAAGAGAGGTGTATGCCAAAGAGAACTAAGCTATCATGCACTATCCTCCAAATTCATTCACCTTTAACATAAATCTTGTGCCCAAGAAAAGACAAGAAACCAATATCCAACAAAATTTGTTGACCAGCTAGGGACCCTTGTGCTCAAACAACAAGATAATAAGGGAATGTCAACTAGAGTAGAATATTTCACCACAAAAATTGACAAGAGATAGAAGGGGTCAAAAACTATCAAACCTAACACTCAAGAACAAATGAATTAATCCACACTTGGTGATCCAAAATGAATTCAATCCTTCTTTATTTATAGATTTTCTAGAGGGGTTTCATATTCTTAAGTGATTGAGTAAACCTTACTCCAAACCCCAAATTTGGGTTTTTAAAGCCCAGTTTCCCCAGAAACTTCCCAAAAATGGGTATTTTGTGGTTTTTCCCCTTTATGGAGGACTATAGTCTATGGGGATGGATAGGATATTATGTCCCGTTCGTCCTCAATTTATAGAGGACGTTACATGACACCTAATAAAAGAAACAGTGCTTTAGTTTAGGAGGTAATACCTAAATGCTTATTTCTTTCCACATGGAACATACATCTTGCAAAAATTATCATGGGGTACAAATACTACAAAAGCCCTAGATATTACTAGCATTTTAATAATCCAAGAATGAAAACCCTTTCAAGTGAAACAAGGTCAGTACCACATACTACAAGCACAAATGAAAAATTCAGAAACAATATACTTATTCAATGAAAGAATGATGAATCATATTAGTGCACTTTAAATTTAATAACTCTTTAGTTGCAGTGTCAATCAAAATTTCTCAGGTTGGATCATAATTAAGTTCTCAATGTTGTTTTTGATCCAACTTGGGGAAAAGGAGGAGCTCTTTGTCACAATGGGATGATCAGGCTTTTCAGAAGGGAGCTCTACTATACTTTTCAACATACAAGTCCTTCATTCCAGTGGAGGAGATATAGAGAAGCCTTTAATAAGGACCTTTCCAAGATCAGTTTGGAGGAAAATCCATTTTCAAACATTAAACATAGTTGTAGATTCACACAAGAGTAGTCATTTTTAAAAACAATTATTTATTACCCAGAAATTTGATCCAAGCTGACATGTTCACCATTTATTCTCCTACTAGACAAGGAAGAATTTATGAAAAGTCCTTGGCCCTTTGATCCAGTATTTGATGTAAATCTCTTGATTATAAATGTAATAAGAGATGTAGCTTATATTAAGGAAAAGAGAAAAGTATAGGGCCAGTTAATAATTATCTCTAAAAATCTCTCAATAGAATCCTAACATATTTCAAATGGAAAGGGATAACTGCATGGCTATTTTTTTCTTTAGAAACGTTGCTAATTTCCATGATTGAATCATGAATTCATGCCTTGAAAGAAGCTCACAAATGCTTTTGATATCGGTTGAAGCAAAGAGAATGTGCAATGTTACACTGACATAGAGGTATGGAAAAAAAGTATGTGGAGCTTGTTGTCCCAGGTTCCAAACAAAGAATGGAAAATAGGTGAGAAAACCAAGTCAAAAGGTTTGTGTAGCTTTTGTCATGTAGAGGTAGGTGTTAGCTCCACACTCTATAGCGAAGGCTTTACACTGAAAGTGACACAAAGGTTTGCATGCAAAAATTTGGATTAAAAAGAGTGGAGTTTGATGCTACATGTCCACTATTACCCCACTTTTTGTATGAGTTATAGGAGATAAAAATAATGATATATGGGAGATATAGAGTACAGACAATTGTTCTTCAAATTTAATAAAAAAATATTACTGTGTCTTCCTTGACATAAAAGAAACATATTCCATAAAATATTTTCTCCATGAACTTGGTTTAAAATGGATATCTTCCCTTGACGCGACCAACCATAAATAGAAATAATGTCGAAGGGAAAATTTAAGTTTAGAAAATTCACAATTAGTTTCAATTGTAAGATCTCCTATTTTTAGTTTAGATTTCAGTTACAAGCAGTGAAACGAGACTTGCCGATCAATCGTCATTAATCATGAGTCAGAATCTACTGGCTCTCCAAATGATCTGATTTGAATATTTGTGAGTCAAACTCATGTTTACCAAGTTTAGCTCATGGTCAATGAAGTTTTGACATGAGACTTGCCGATTAAAGGAGATTCCTGCGATTGATTCTAATTTATTTGATTTTTAGCCTTGACATGATGTGCATGTGTTTTAAAAGTTTAGGAATGCCGCATTGATAAAAACTAAATGTTAGTCATTCCAAAATTTATTTCTCATTTCTCATGCCCAAAACTCATATCTCAAGACCTTCAGTAATCAATCGCTACTCACTATTACACAGTCCAGACTCAATATCGAGGAACTGCTAGGGTGAGCCTAAGTCGAGACTCTATATCAGGTAGTCGCCAATGTGTGCTCTATTCATACTGCAGATCGAGCCTTTGGCAGTCACACGCCACCTTCAGCTTGTGTTACCTATAGGCTTAGCTGAGTCACTATCCAATAATCGAGGTACATTGGCACTTGGCTTAAATAATAGGTATATTACTATATTAATGTTTCAATGCTGTTTTCAATGGAAATTTTCAAGTTTCACTCTTCAACAATCGAATGTTCTATGTATTCCTTTGGTTATGACTTTTCAACCCTATAAATGGGGCTTAAATAGATTTTAAAATTTCCCTAAGAAATGGTTTCATACCAACCATCGATCAAGTCATCAAGCATTCCTTCCTTGGTCGATGTCTTGCCTACTTCAAAGGCTTTAACCATGCATTCACAACTTTGGGTATTTTTGTTCTTCTAGAATTTGTTATTGATGTATTGATTTAATTTTCTTATGTTAAACCAACTTGCAAATTAAACATTACAATGTAGTGTATGTTGATAATATTTCGTTTAGGTAGCATTTCCTCATATATACCTAATTGTGTTTCAAGGTCATAATGATATGTTAGGTCGAAATGTGCTTGTGTTGCTAGATAGACTCCTAGTTGATCCTTAACAAAACCTCATATCCTTTAAAACCAACCCTCCTTTTTGCAAAGTAATGTATGGAATTTTTAATATTAATTTTTTACTATATTTTAGATGAGCCAAATTAAATAGGAGGCATAACTCCAAATCTAAACAGAAGCCGCAATTTCAACACAAGTCCAAAACAACAACAATGCCGAGGGAGAAGGACTTTGCTTGGGCTTATTGTGACAAGATTCTTGGAGACCCTAAGCTCCTTTGTAAATTTACAAAGCAAAATGTAGTGGAGGCATTTATAGATTCAAGTACCACCTTGCACAAATATTCAGCCATGATATTGGTCTCTACAAAAACGTTGATCAAAATGTCAACCACCAAGAAACCTTGGTCATTGATATGTTGAGTCAACATAATGTAAAGAAAGAGAAGAAAAAAAAGAAATAGGAACTCCTCGAGTTGACAATTTCTCTTCCACTACCTCATTTTCATCTCCCTCTATTGAATCCTCAATGTAGTTCCCAGGTTTCCCACACATGCCTCCAAGTCCAAGTCAAACTCAAGGCCAAATGAATCCTTCTGCATTCAACATTGGAGGTGGAAACATAAACACCTTTTTTTTGTGCCCGCACAAAACCCGGTTCCCAACCTACCTTAGATACCACTGGTTGGAAAAAAAATATCCATAGTTAAGCAAGGAAGGCCATTGTTAACTTTTAATACTATTCTGAAATACCTTTCCACTGGGCCATAAGTGCTTATTGGCAAGCTATGATTGTTGCAGTTGTTCTTGGAGGTCCACGGTTCAAAGCTCCTTCATTAGAGAGTATTAGGACGAATTTTCTATTAGAAAGTGTTGAAGATGCCATGCATGTGCTATATGAGTTTCGTTCATCATGGGTAGAAATAGGGTGCACAATCATGAGTGATTGATAGACAGATCAGAGGAATAGAAATTTAATAAATCTCCTTGTATCTTGTCCAGTAAGTACAATATTTCTTAAATCAGTGGATGCCTCAAACAAGTTTAAGACTACACAACTCATTTGTGAAATGATGGAGGAAGTCATTCAAGAAATGGGAGAAGAACATGTTCTACAAATTGTCACAGACAATGCAACTAATTATATGGCTGCTGGTAGACTTTTTGAGATTAGGCACCCCACTATTTTTTGGACCTATTGTTGCCCATTGTATATATTTAATGGTTTAAGACATTGGTAAGCTTCATTGGATACATGAGGTTGTGGATAAGGAAAAATCCATAACCAAATACCTATACGAACACATTATTTCCCTAAACACCATGAGAAAGTACACTGAAGGTAAAGAAATTGTTCGACCTGGAGTGACTAGATTTGTAACAAATTTCATATCTTTGCAATTTGTGGTTGAGAAAAAGATAAACCTAAAGAGGATGACCTTGGGACCTGAGTGGATGGCATCTAAACATTCCAAGACCCCTAAAGGCATTGAAGTTGTTGCACTTGTGTTTAATGGTGGTTTTTGGAAAGATGCCGAAGAGATTATTGATGTGATGGAGTCCCTTTTTAGAGTTCTCAAGTACTTCAAGTCTTTTAATATTTTCATGTTTTAAATTTCATTTCAAGCTTATTCTTATTTTCAATGTTTCATATTAATTTAAATTTGAAATCTTGAACTTTCGAGATGGTTGATGGTGACAAACCCGCTATGGGTTACATTTATGAGGCATTGGATCTCGCAAAGGAGGCCATCAAAAGAAGATATGGGGATGAGGAGGCAATGTATATGCTTCTTTGTGACATTATTGATGCACATTGGGATAGGAAATTGCATTCCTCCTTACATGCTGCTAGGTACTTCTTAAACCCATAGTATTTGTATGATAAGAGAAAATTTAATGAGGATAGGGAGGTTCACAGAGGACCTATGACATGCATCGAAAGGTGCTTCCCTGATCTAGAATTTCTAAGTCGTGTCTTTTCCTAAATCTAGGATTATAGAGCACCACCTAAATTATTTTCCTATATTAGTGTTATACGAGAAAGGTCTAAGGTGTTGCCAAGTACCCTTTGAGGCTTGAAGGCTTTATTAGTTCATTAAATTTGTTTAAACTTTATTTTGTATGTTAAATGTTTTATTAAATTTTGTTGTATTTTTAATTTTTTACTATTTAGTATTTAGTATGTCTACTCACGAACCCTTGCCACTTGCTACGTATTTTGTGGCAAAACCTTTTTAGTGATATGCTAGATTTGAAGAGATTTTCCATTCGAATCTAAAACCAAACATGCAGTGCTCCAGGTTGTGAACAAAACTAGAGCATGTTTGAGAAAATGCATTCTAAGAAGTGCAACCGAATACCGCAAAATCGCTTAAATGACCTTGTCATTTTCCATTACAATCTACAACTTCGCAACAAGAAAATACTAAGTGAGAGCTTGAATTTGAAGGTTTCATAATATGATTTGGAATTTAAAATTCAAACTCTAAAATTCAATGTCAATGTTAAATTCACATTTCAATGTCTCATGATAAGGATAGATTTGGATCATTCACCAATAGAACTTGAAGAGATAGATTTGCAAACTACAAAGGCAGTAGATTGGGTCCAATTAAAGGAGGCTCCTCTTTTAAGAATACATGACTTGAAGAACTTTGAGAGTCAAGCAAGCGGAGGAGTGGGAGGAATCTCTTCTAGTTCTCACTCTTAAGAGTCTTATATTCTTAGTTATTGATTTTTTCTAATTAGTATGCAATTATTTGTAACCTTTTAGGAGTTTCTTCTAGTTCTATGTAGTCACTAGTTAGGATTCATGGTTCAGTACTTTGGATCATGTTTGGACTCATAAAATACATGAGATGCTTATTCATTCATGATATTTTGGACATCTATTGATATTGTGAATTGTTTGGACATGGCTTTACTGAATATCAATGAAAACTGTTTTTTTTCATTCAATATATGTGTATATTTTTATTTATTGAATTCACTGATTTTTTCATGATTTTTTCTTGATTTTCCCCCAATCTGATTAAAACTCTTACCTTCTCATTGGTTTATTGTCTATTCTGAGTCTGGTAACATTGGTTACAAGTTTCATTCTTCACTTATGAGTGCTAAGGTGTGCTATAGAGTGCCAATGCATGCTAAGAAGTGTTAGGGAGTACTAGGAGAAAAGAAGGGAGCACTAGGTCAAAATGCATGGAAGTGAATGAATATGAGGGTGTGTTGGGGAGTGTCAATCAGTGCTAGTTGTCATGCCAAGGAGGGAGTCATGAGGCATGCTAAGAATGGGTAAGGCATGCTAGGGAATATCAAGGAATGTCAAGAAGTGCTAGAGTATGCTAGGTAGTTTCGGAGTGTGCTAACATGTGCCAAATAGTGCCAAGGAATTTTAGGTGCTAAGACATGCTAGGATATGCAGGGTGCCAGAGTATGCCAATATGTGTCAAGGAGTTTCAAGGAGACAAAAGGAATAACCAATCCAAAATGAAAGGAAATGAACACATAAGAGGGTTAATAAGTCAAGACTTTATCTTTTTCAAAAGGGGCATGCTAGGCACACTGATAATATGTTCCAATATATGCCAACTGCCAATGTGTGCCAAGTGCTAATTTTTGTCAATGCAATATTATGCCAAGGAGTTCCGCGGCATGCTAGGGACTACAAGGAATGCCAAGACATGATAGGGGAGTGCTATGCTATGCTATGGCATGCCAACATGTGATTTGGCATCTTACTCATGGCAAGATGTTCTAGGTACAAAGATGTTCCAAGACATGCGAGGTGCCAAGGAATGTTAGTGTATTGTCCCAAAGCATGATACGATGTGTCATGAGTGTTGAGGAGTGCTAGGTCTCTCTCATTAATATAATTGATAGGGCTTGATTATGTATTAAATAATATAGTTCCTACACACACTAGTGGAACTTTATTTAAAGGAAATTTGCTAGATAATAAACCTAATAGAGACGAATCATGTGTTGAATCATAGGAAGACTATATTCTTATGACATGAGGGAAATGATACACAATAATTACCTCTTAGAAAATTGACTTACTATTATAACCACTATGACCTTGGATACATAATGAAAAAAACTCCACAAAAATGGTCTTAAATCATTATATTTTGACAAAAAATATAGCAATAGGTACATAGCATCATCAAAAACTCATTAGAATGATCACTGATGATGAACATTTTTTGACCATCACCAAAAGTAACCAAAAAGAGCATTGGTGAGGGTCAATAAAATATCCTCACTCGAAGTGTCACCAAAGAGATAATTAGTGATGGGCCTTTAACAACCCTCACCAAAAGTGTCACCAAAGAGAGAATTATTGATGGGTAATTAACGACCCTCACCAAAAGTGTCATTGAAAATGGCTTTGGTGACAAACCTTAAAGGACCATCACTATATACACTTACAACAATGATTTTTTAAATATCATCACCATATGTGACATTGGTGATGGACCTTAAAGGTCCGTCACAAGCATAAAGCGTCATCAAAAACTCATTGGAATGATAAATGATGACGAACATTTATTGACTGTCACCAAAATTAACCAAAAATATCATTGGTGATGGTCAATAAAACATCGTCACTACAAGTGTCACCAAAGAGAGAATTAGTGATGGGCCTTTAATGACCCTCACCAAAAGTGTCACCAAAGAGAGAATTAGTGACAAGCCTTTAACGACCCTCACCAAAAATGTCATTGAAAATGGCTTTGGTGACAAACCATAGAGGACCATCACTATATACACTTACAACAACACATTTTAAAGGTCGTCACCATGTGTGACATTGGTGACAGACCTTAAAGGTTCGTCACAAGCATGACCCTCAACAACGACCTTTTTTCTTGTAGTGTAAGTTGCTTGTTGTAAATATGTTAGTGATAAGTGTACATACAACATTCATATTTATTTTTTTAGTTTAATTATAATTCTATTTTTGTCACTAATGTGTGACTTGTACATACATGGAGGAAATAAAATGAGAGAATGGTTACATTGGAAGTATGACTATACTTAGTCATATTTTCCCTGATGCAGTTAGATTTAGATTCATGTTCTTGTTTGTATTAATTTCATTATTGCTGGTTTTTAATAAACATGTAATAGCCTATGATGTTTCCTTGTTATTTGCTCCATTCTCTAACAAAGAGTGTTTGAAAAATATGATTTCTAAATTTACACTTACACTACACTTACTTATTCTTTTTGGTGAAGCTTCATCACATTGTTGAAATTTGCAAAGAAAATCAGGAAGGGTGAAGTTCCAAGAATATTTACAATGGCGTTCTCTTGAGAAATTCAATTTTATGTTCACAATAATTTCTATATTATCACTTTTCCCACTTTTGTCATCGAATGTTATTATGAAGTGATTGGAAATCAATAACTCATTACTTAATGGTTAATTTAGAATAAATAATTAGGTGATCTTCAACATATGCAAAAATGAAGATAATACATGGGAGAATGTCAAGATATATAAGGTAAGCTTATAATTAGACTCTTCCAGGTATGCATAGACATTATAATCTTCATACTTTGTAAATTTTCTCTTTTTCATAGTTTACTTCTTATTTCTATTTTTATTCTTTTGGAGGTCTCCATTGGCTTGATTTTGGAGACTTGTTTTTTGTTAGCATATTTAACTAGCTTTAAGATAAGGTGAGGAACTATTCTTTTCTAATATGCAACATGTTCAATGAAGTATTTACTTTCTCATCTGAATTTTTGTAATTTGTATTGGCGCTTCACTTCATTTTTCCTCTCTTTGAAAATTTGTGATATGAGTCAATAATCATATTCTAGCTCCCATTGATACAGCTGAAATAAAAATTTTAGCTCATTTTTTCTTAGATTTGTTGTGGGTCTACAACTTCTCACATTTTAAATATTAAATTAAAGAAAGCCCATAAGGAAAGGTAAAATCACAAAACCTTGCTACAAGTTCTTATCTCTTTGGTTTTACCTCTACTTATTTTGAATCTTACATTTGCCAAGTTGAGTTGAACCATTACATCACAATTCATCACCTTGCATCCACTTTAGTCACATTCCTTTCTTCTGAAATGACTTAAAGCCTCTAATTGTTAAATCTTGGAATCCAAATCCTCTGCTTTTTGATTTTCTGAGATTATTTCCTTGAAAATTTTAGACCTTCTAGATTTTAGATTCTCAGTTCTGTACTATATCAGAAGTATTTCAAAATTTTCCGAAATTTGCCTCCCCAAGATACACATGGCCTATTTTATTTCTCTGTTTGAATTCCTTGGTCTACAAACCTTGTAAAGTTATAACAAATTATCATTGTATATGAGTTTACGATATTATGTTTCTATCCAATGGTAATATTGGGCTTACTTTTTATCATATCTCTTGTTTAATGAATTTACAAGAAATGTTTTATGAAGTCTCCTCCTATTTCAAGACCTCGGGATATCGAGATGTTATCATAAATCAATTTAAATTTCTTCTCGAAATTTCATTTCCGCCTTTTTTCATCCCAAAACTTCGACATATTGAATAATGTAATCTTATTTTCCTCTAGTCAATTCACCCATTACTTGAAAGTCTGACCCATCACTACAATCACATGGATTCCTCTTTGATTATCTATGTATCTTAATCCTAGCTTCCTTGCTATCATTGTATGAAAGAACTTGGATGTGTTTTTAACTATAATTTAGTCTAACTTCCAAGCATTTATTCCTCAGGATGACTAAGTGACTTTTCGGATATCCATTCTACATGGTGTGTGCACATGGATTATTATGGTTGGGTATGCATTCCTTAAGCTTGGAGCCATGACTGTTCTTTAAACGCATTTTTCTTTAATCCAAAAATATTTTCACAATGTCAATACCTCAAAATATCGGAAAATTTTAATAGACCCCATTTTATATATTATCCCAGATCCCGGAATTTGAATTCCACGTCACCTACTTAATTGATATGGCCCACAACCCTGATTCATTGTTGTTTCCTCTTTTCTCTATATCATATCAAAGTCTCAGAATCTCAAAAATGTGATTTAAATCTAATTCTGAAGTCCTTATGAGAACCTAACCTCTGAGTGACAACAACGTCACCTTTTCCATATTTATGGGATTTCAGCTCCATTTATCCCTGTTCACTCGAATACCTACATGCATGACTAATGTGAATCTAATATTTTTTATCATTCCATACTACTTGTCAAGCTTAACATGTTAATTGTCATTTCAAAGCATTCATTATCTTAACACGGCAAATTAGTAAGTAAATTTCGAACATCCAGAGGTAATAGATCTTAGTCAATTTCAAATTCTATTGTGGTCCTCTTATTTTTAATGTATTGCTCCACATTTATACTATAAAATTCAAGTCCTCTCCATATACACCATTGTTAGATTTTTTGGGACTTTGAATTGATTTCTTGATATTGGATTAATATTTTCGGGCTAATATAAAATCAAAAGTGACAAAAAAGAACAATCGCTACTACAATTAATAAGAGACCTTATCTTCATTTTCATTTTTTATGGATTCAATTTATAATTGATTCCTTGAACATGAGACATCATTTTTCTATATTTATTACATTCTTTAATTTATATTTAATAAGTTATGATTTTGGGACAATGAAAACATCTTAGATTACAACTTCTTCATGTTTCTAATTCCAATCAAAGGGAGAAGTTCTATTTTGTTGGAGAAGATCAACATCTATTAGGTAAAATTTTAATGAGATTCTTAAATTATAAGATTCATATGTCCACTTTCATCCTTTTATTTTTGTTTACATTTTTTTTTAGGTTTAGTTTTAGTTTTGTTTATCTTAAATTTTGTTTTGCAAGACTTCAAGAATTATTTCACACCCCTGTTTGCTCATATTTGACACTAGATTTCCTTGATTCTTGCTTTTGTGTTTTGGGAATCAATTATAATGTTCGTAAAATCAGCTAAATTAGGGATGCCTTGAACCTTCAATTTGTTTTATAAGAATTATTTTTATTACAAAATTGTTAAGATGTTTTCATGAAACTATAAACTTTGCAAAGGGCAGAATCTTCTCATTTCCCTCCTCACTTCTATTCACTTTATGGTTTAAGAGTCTAATTGCTTATAACTTTGCAAGATGCAATTTACTAAAATCTCAACATAAGACAAACACTTATGGTTTTCTTATTTTACTCTCTGTTTAGACATTTTTATAGTTAGTTTTGTTGAGGTTATCTTTTAATTTGGACTTTACTTCTAGTTCTCCTTTCTGTGTTTTACATTTTTGGAGTTTGATGATTTATTCTTTCACTTTAATTTGGATTTCTTTTTCCTTTTATTTATTGGTTATGGATTTTATTTTGGTGATACCCCCAAGATTTATTTGGAAGGAATTTCTCTCTCCTCGCATTGATCTGCATACATGGGAAATTTGTACATTGTCTATTTCAATTGGTTTCATTAACCTGCAAGGGTTTTTTTTATGGAATCCTAAGGTGCTCTTTCCTTAAATATTTTCCATGGAGGAATGCTTATCTTTTCTAAGTGATAAAGTTAATCTTTTCAAGGAAAAAACTCACCTGAGTTTAACTCAATGGATCCCTCCCATCCATCCACTTTATAAATGTCTCCAAATAAATAGTTGTATGGAAGGATCCGGATTCAACATTATGAAACTATTATATCTATTAGGATAAGTCTATTTTACCATCCCACCTCTTTTAATCAGGTACATCATAAACACAACTCAAAAATGTGCTTATCAAAAGGTTTCTGAAAAGGGCAAACATGGGAAATATAAGAAAACCCGTCGAGGTTATGGATGCTCACTAGTAGTGGGGCCATGCTTGTGTGGAACTACTGAAAACTTCACCGGGATGCTGATCAGGCTCACCCGCACTAAAGACATATGGGAGACCATTCATATCAATGGATTTGTGATTTATCAAAAAATCTTTGTATCTGTACCTTCTGCTATCACTCGTACGAGGTAATCTTAAATGTTGAATATTTCCCAAAATTTGGATTCATGACTTTGGACTCAATATACTTTTAGTAATTAACATTTTGAACTCATATTGTTTGATTTGCCTACGTGGGACGCATGGTAAATGTTTAATTGTTTGATTGCTTAATAGATTTTCTTAGTTTTAACCTTAGGGTAAAGTTAAACTTGTTAACTTTTAAGCAGAGATCACTGGTTCTTCTCCATGTATTGCCATTATTGTCGTGAAATAACAACTACCACAAATAAAAATTGGGACCCTTTTCGTAAGTTTTGGCTAAATTGTCTTTTAATATTTTTCATTTGGTTAATTGTTCGACAATTTTGTGAGATTTTCAACAACAAGAAAAATAACAAATTTGCAACAACAGAAGAGAAAGTGACGAATTTGCAACAACAATTGTTTTCCCTAATTTGATTTGGGGAAATTTCATTGGTTTGAGAAAATTGTTGTCACTAATTCATCCTCTAGCATTGTTCAAACAATAATCTGATCCATTTGAAGCAACTATAGCATGGAATTTCTTTAGATTTTATTTATTTTAATTTAAGAATTTCATGAATTTTTTTTTTTTGTGATTTAATTTATTTTGGTTTTGGTTCAGATTGGTTTGTAACACGAAATGAGTTGGAGTAGTTCATATCTAAGGCATTTTGGAGCAATTGAAAGAGATTATCAAAGAGGAAAATGGGGAATTTGCAACTATAATTAAGGATTTAGAAAACTACTCTAAGCAATTCTCTATTTTGGATATCCTTGTAATTATTAAATACAAATTTAGAGAATGAAAAAGGGGCTCCACTTCTTTGCAACTAGAGGCTATCAAATCACTATTCCAATAGGATATTATAGTTGTAGGTGAGGGGAAAACTTCGGATCTAAGATTTGGGGAAAACTCTATGATTTTTCTTGTAGTACATTTGCACTTTTATAATGTATTGTGAGTTGAATTATGGAGAGATAGAGCATTTTAAGCCCTGAACGAGAAGTTTGTTTTGCCTTATTGTTAGCAATTTCTCCAAGGAGTTTCAAAGTTGCTTAAGGACTGCAAGTTCTTGTAATGATATTTTGGTATGGTTTAAATTAATTTTCATGACATGTGCACTATTATCTGGGATGTAAATTAATCATTTTTCTATCATAATTTCTATAATTGATTTTAATTATTGCTCTAAATAGTGTATTGGATTGTGATATTGACCATTACTGTCATATCGATTATTTTATGCTATTGATGTTCTTTAAAAGCTATCTCCAAGGGGAAGAACATAATTAGAATTGAGACAAAAGCGTTGAAATATAAATATACTAAGAAATAAATATTTTATTATTTAAATATCATTTCTATTTTTTTTTTCTGTTTCATTAATTGAATGAACTACTTCTTAATTAATGAGAATTATATAATGAATTCAATCATATACACATTCAATTTCCTCTGGTTAGTTAGTTTATCTGTTCGTGAATTGAGGGAGGGTTATCATTTTCCAATTCAAGATAGGATTAGTTTTAATTGCATATTATAAAAAAAATTCATTCAAATTTAATTCTCAATTTCTGAACTCCCCTCACACAGGGGAAGGACTTAGTTGTGGTTTGGCTAAGCCATAGAGTAAGCTAGAGGATCACTTTCTTGCAAGAGCTTTGCAAGAGGGAAAATCTATTTTTTCTCTTTCTATTTGTAAATAATAGATATATTATAAGCCAACAGAGAGGGAGAGAGGGTAATTGGACCTAATTGAACCAATTGGAACCACTCCATGAAACGGATAACAGCTTAGTAGGTGCTCTAACCAAGTGGTATTTGATACATGTTGATGAGGTCATTTTTTTACCATCAACAAAGACCAAGGTGCATGAGATGTACAAAAAATAGAACTCATAATATCAATCTTATATACATTTAACATATTTAAAATGAGTAGATTAATTGTATGTTAGAAAAATTTTGTGTGGATTGACGCAAATGAAACAAGCCTAGATCCATCTTAATTTCAAATTTATTAAGCACTAAGAGGGATCAAATCTCTCAAGGTGCAAACCTTTCCTTGTGTTTTACAGTTGAAACGATTTTTGCACCACAAGAGATTTCATCACTCCCGACACATGATATATCTAGAGTTAAGATGGATCTATGCTAGTATTACATTTCAATGTAAACAAATTGCATATACTTAAATAATTGTTTATTTAAAATATCCATTTTACTATTATAAAAGTGAAAATTAGTTACATTACATGTTCACTTATATCAAATAAAGTAAAATAAAAGGCATTGTCTAATATACAAAATATGACAATGCAATTTTAGTTGAGGTTGTGGTTGTTTAAAATGTATTTTTGAATATACAAATGTATTCAATACCTTGAAACACTTAACTTTGCAAATTAAAAAGTTTAAACGTATGATTCTTCAAAATCTCTATTAAATTTTGAATTTTTTATTTATTAATTAGCCACACCAAAATAAAACAAAAATATGAAGAAAATGGATATAAAAAACTCAAAAATAATAGAAAGAAAATAATTTAAATATTTGTAAGATCAAATTACAATATATAAATAAAATGTTTATAAAAGTTAAAAATAAAATAATTAATAATAATACATAAATATAGAAATTAAATTATGCCCTAAAGCAGTGTCTACTTGGCTTCAATAACAATGATGAGTTAACAATGGTTAGGGACCAATAATAGATGTCTCATTACTAGTTTGACCATTGAGTTATGACTCACAATCTTAAAATAAGGCACAATTTTGCCTAGAAAGCCATTTTTTTTTCCAGTCAATTTTTTTTTTAAATCCAACCATGGGAGTGTTTAAATAGAGTTTCTCTTATGGTGGAAATGGATTTAACACCATCAAAATTCTAGGTCACCCAAAATCCTAATGCTTGACAATTGTAACTCAAATTTATCAAAAACTCTATCCATAATCTTCACTATTTTTAATAAAAATTGTATCCTCGGTGGACTACTCTAATGATTACTCTATAAACTACCGCATATGTAAAGTTCATACTCAAATTCCGACAATAATTAGTTAGTGATTGACAATAACACGAAATTGGGTTTGATGAGCAGAATGTGAGGACATACAGTACGGAAGGGCAGAGAGTCCATGCCTCTCCCCTCACTTTACTGTCGAGACAGCTATGGATTCACCATCCTTATACTCCATGACTCGATATATAAATACAAATTGATAATATGCATAGTTGAATTCTATTCCACCGAAGTTTCCCACTTTAAATATTAAATCGATGTGACAAAACGTTGGTATCGCCGTATCAGCTCTGCTAAACTCAACTGTCTGGCATTAAAGATTACTGATACTACTGCTCCAAAGTGCACCTTAGTCTCAATACTTTGGCTGGAAATGCGCCTCAGGAGGTCATGGCAAGGGACAGATCTCCTCTTTGTTCTACACAATTGATTACTTGCTTCTCTACTCAGGGTTCCGGCAGGTGACAGGTGACGAAGATCAACCAACAGACGCTTCAGATAATCCTCCAACGACCTTGGCAAGTCACCGCATGTGAATGATAAGGCTCTTTGAACGGTCAGAAATCTAAATCCTAACCCATTAAGTGCCTAACAGAAATTCACATCAAAACAGAGAATGACAGAATATTGAAGATAGAGAAACGCATTATTTTCTGCTTCCAGATTCACCTCATAGCGTGAAAGTACGTATATAGATTCGCGTAATCATCTACTTAGCTCTAATAAGAAGATAAATATGTTAACATAGCACGACAAGCTCATCCCTCTAGTCGCTGCTGCTATCCACAATACCTGCAGAACTGTTGGTGTAAAATTCTGCTAGGGTTTCCAGGGCGTGCACTTGCATTTCAAGATTCATGATGTAGTCAGCCGTTTCTTTGAAAAGGGTATAAATCCCCATATTCCCGCCACCGGGAACTAGGCTTTCCAGAGTCCGTAGGCTCATGTCAACGGCTCCATGATAATGGCCATATATTTCAATATCAGCACAACAATTAGATTTGAGTGAAGCCAATCTGATCCTCTTCGCCCGCTTTATGCTACGAACTCGGCCAACCAAAGATTCGTTCGGCTTTTTCCTGTTTGTGAGGCGGACGCTCAGAGCTCGAGACCGAGCAGAACCTTTGCTGGCTGTGTGCGTCAAGCAGATGTCGGCTCCGAATTGAATGGCTCGCTTGCGCTGCGGTAAGCTGTACCGCTTCTTCCGGATTTTCTTCAGCGCCGGGAGAAGATACGATCAAGTAAACTCGAACCTTAGACATGTTCCTGCTCTTCCATTCCACTGCAATCATATAATGGGCTTCTGCTCCTTTGCCTACACAGATCCCGTATGCAGTATATCACAAGCCAGAAAATTAACGGATATGATTATTAATATGCACACCCATGACGACATACCATGGATGTATATGATAAATATGCCATAAATGTGGGGCTGAAGTGATGGATTTCTTACCACAAATCTTTTAAAAATATGTCATTAACATTGAAGTGAAAGGTTTCTAAACTGATGTTTCGAATCTGGCAAGAAAATCTGCGACAATATCTTGCAAAAAGATTCAAAAATTTTGTAAAGATTATAGCCTCAACTCTATCGATAATCTATATCTGAGTATATTTTTGACCAGATTATATCTGTGTTATTCCTTTTTTATGTTATATAGATATTTTTTCTTAAAGCATAAGTTCCAGCTCTCTAACCTACAAAATTCTAGTGCATTACATTTTAATCGTGCAGTTATATTCGTATTTTTTTAAAGGTATTTTAAATAAATAAAATAAAAATCACAATCTGGGAAAAAAAATATTACGGCATAAGTTGAACAGAAAAGTAGCAGTTAGATTGTCTCATTTTTTTTTGGTGTCGCCTTATCGAAGCCCCCTTTCCCTATCAACATTTTCTGCACAAAAATCTAGAAAGGAATTTTTAGGAACTAAAAAGTCTTAACACTAAATTCATTTTAATATATATTACTAATTATATATTATTAATTTTATCAGAAGAAAAAGAATCAAAATTTTTATTAGTTAGTTTATGTAATTTTGTTATATTCACCAAAAAAAAATTAATCAATAAAAATTAATTTAAAATTATAAGATATTTGGGTAGTTAAGGGAATTCACTTGGAAAATTTGTATTATTAAGCCAAGAGGTTTATTCTTAAGGCAATTTACTTGGAAAAATTGTATCGTTGAGCCAAGAAGCTCATTCTCCAATCCAATATGAAGGAGATGTAAGTATGTATGTGCTCAATTTGGACATGTCCCTCTTAAAATAAAAATAAATTATTCTCTAAAAATAAAAAACAATATACATTACAATAAAAAAATGTGCTATGGATGTTTATTTAGTTGTCCATATGATCTAATATAATTTCATGTAAAGTACCTCTTAAAATAAAAATAAACTATTCTCTAGATAGAAAAAGCAATATAAACTACAGTAAAAAAAAATATACTATTTATGTTTATTTAGTTGTCCATCTGACCTAATACAATTTCATGTAAAGTAATTAGAGGTAAAAAAAAATATGTGAGTAAGATGATTAAACCTTATAATTCTCAAAAATAATTTAATAAGCTATTTAAATCAATTATTTGAAGATCTATGTTAACTAATTTATGTGATTATGGACTTCATATACATGTATATATAGAAAAAAAAATGTTAAAATAAAATATTTTCATGTCATATATAATAAAATATCTAATGTAAGTTAAGAATAAAATATTTTAACGTGAATTTATATTGATGTATACTTAAAAATATATAACATTTAAGAATACAAGTTAAACAATGAAAAACACACATTATTTTTTTGCACTCTATAATAAGTTTGCACAGAAATTTGATCGGTCCCTATTCGAGTTGAATCCATATTTAAGATAGATCTATATTATGTAAAGATGAATAGATCATTTTCTTTAAATTTCTTATGCATAAATCCATGTAGTAGCTCACTTAACAAGTACATATTATTTAATGTTACATGAATGATGAGATAGTTTGTTCAAGTCTCATATAAATAGATTCTAGCACCAAGTTGCAACTACATTGTAATATAACAATTTTCAAAATGAAACTTTTTATATATTGAACAATAAAGTATAGTATATATAGTTTGGTGTAATTAGACCTGTACATATATTTGTTTTGAAATATGTATTCCACAATTTCAATTTAATTAATAAATATTATTAATTAGTTTTATATAGAATATTCTATAATATTTTTACTAGTATACACAAATGAAGAATTAAACTTTATTTTGAAAATAATATATTTTTTTCTAATTTAATTAAATTCATTAATTTAAACAAAACCATACACAAAAATACGGGTCAAATAAGATATTGTTTTTTTTGAACCTATAACATTAATGATGTGAATGATAACATTTTTTTAATTTTACCAATACTTATTATAAATTTATTTCTATCTACTTTAACTGCAGCAGTTTAATTTGTACAGCTCTTATACTATTCTTAATGTCTTACAAATGTCCGAGATCAAGCGAATCTCTTAGGCAATGATATGACAATAAGGTTGTGAAATTCTCATATGTAAAGCAGTACCTTTGTAAGCACTACCCTCATGCAACCTCATAAAGATGATATGGACCAGTTTAGTACATGCGTAAATCTCAATGGTTAAATCTCAATTTACAAAAGTCTAACGACCGACATGCTAGACTAGGACCACGGCGCCGGTCGATTCTTATTTGATTCCCGATCTTTTCTGCCACGTTCCTCCACCACAGCACAGTAACATGAAACTTGTAAGGACGAGGGGCATTTGCGAGATACAAATCCCAGTGCACCGACTTTGGAATGTGGAGAGTATCTCTGGCAAATCCAGCTTATATCCTATGTAAACATGGTGCGCTAAAGGTTCAACGAATGAGAGGTCCACAAAGTGCGGAACATCGTAGCTATTTTATCTCTTCAGGCATGGATGTGTACAAGACTACTAGTTAAGCCACAGTGACAAATCCTGTTGTCATGGCACTTTCTTTATTCGGTATTGTCAGCATATGCCGCCGTATGGATTTCAATTCTTCCAACCTCCCCTAGCCATGTGCGCTCATAGTTTTCTTCTTCGTATAGAGTTTTCCTACCAACTCTAAGGATTTGGCGCAATATTTTAATTACATGTGTGCTATGTTGTTGTTCTCTGCAAACGCCGTCAAGATTGTTTTCAGTTTTTTAGTTATTAAAATGGAAGAATGACCTGTTGCAGAATTTTATGTTTTTTTGCTTTGTTTTCATGGATAAATATCGATTATTTTTATTTTATTATCTCTTTCGTTAGAACAAAAGATAGTTACATTTTCAATTAATCAAGAAAAACACTCAGAAGATGGAGAGTACTTCACCAGGCAGATGGACGAAGAAACTCCCCAAACAGATACTGAAAGAAAAAAAGCAGAATCACTTAATTACTACCTAAATCGAAACTAAAAGAATAATACAAAAAGTACAAGAAAAATTGTAGACAACCTTGATGCCACAGAAACAAACAAAATCAGAATATGCCAAAACCGATGACATAGTCGATGCTTGGCTTCCAAAGCTGTGAATGAAGGATCGAACTCTGTAGAAAACAAAACACCAAGAGCTGCAGAGAGACCCATCAACAAAATATTCGAAGCATACAATGTCCGGCAAAGTTGATCCATCCTTGAGAGGGGATCAGCCACAGTGTTCTGCTCTCGGAAAATGTGTAAGGTAAACGTGTCTAAAAGACTTAGACATGGTCTTGAGGTGTTAAATCCAGTGGAAAACAAAAGAGGCCCAAAATTAAAATGCCTTTGAGGCCATTCAATAACCGATTTGGAAAACGCAGTCATCACAAGCTTTCCAATTTCTAACCAGCTAGGGCACCTCAAAACACACACCCCAAAGAGTTATCATTTCTATTGTGCTGTCTGTTTTGGCGCCACCAAACCCGTTGAACTAATAAGACTGGCCAAGCTTCATAAAAATATATGCTCGACATCCACATACCCCTTTTAAGGAGGCGTCGTCAAAGAAACCAACTAGCTTTGATGACATGAGTTCCCTAAAAGAAGTTGTTCTCCTTAGAGGCTTTGGCCTCCATGACCTAATCTCTTGAAAGAAAGCCAAAATCTTCAGGACTATTGCCTCACTTCAGGGACAAAAATTGATTAAAAAATTATAGGATTCTTATTCCGCCATATCCCCAACACATGTAGAAAGGAAGCATCCTTAATTCTTTCTGACCCTCTGGAGCATATATTTTTATGAAGCTTGGGTTGTCTTATTTGTTCAACGGTTTTTGGTAGAAAAAGTAATAGCACAGTAGAAATGATAACTCTTTGGGGTGTTTTCAGGTGCCATAGTTGGCTAGAAATTGAAGAGCTCGTGATCACTGGCGATTCCAAATTAGTTATTGAGTGGCCTAAGGGGCATTTCAATTTTCGGCCGCTTTTTGTTTTCGACTAGATGTAATAGATCAAGGCCATGTCTGAATCCTTTAGACACATTTCCTTTACACATCTTCCAAGAGGAGAACACTATCGCTGATCCCCTCTTCAAAAAGGGTGGATCAACTATGCCAGACATTGTATGCTTTGAATATTTTGTTGATGGGTCTCTTTGCAACTCTGCAGGTTTTGTTATCTGGAGAGTTGGATCCTTCATTCGTAGCTTTGCAAGCGAAACATCAAGTATGTCTTTGGTTTTGGCATATTCTGATTTTGTTTGTTTCTGTGGCATGGGGATCTATCCACCACAAATTGGATTTTAAAAAATATAGTTTCCTCATTCCAAATTCTGAGAGAAAATGCACATTGTAGGAAGAGATGTACAACCTCTTTATTTGGTCCTCCACATATGGAACAAATTTTTGGCCCCTGAAAGTCCATTTTAGTGAGGTTCTACGATGTAAGAATCTAGTTAGCCAACAACAACCACATTAAACATTTGAATTTTATTAGAAACTCCCAACGCCACATTTGTGCCAGGCATGAGCCAGTACAAGGAAGCATGTGCCCCTGTGCGATGAGCATGTACGATTCCTTGGCCAAAATGTGTCATTTTTTCACTCTCCCTCCCTAGGTTAACAAGTCTTCTCACTCTGTCAATATGATGCCCACTTTGTAGAGCGAATATATATACCAATCCCACTCGTCCTTGTTAGCAACCTCAAGCCCAAGATCCTTAGAGTGAAACGAACAAGGAGAGGATAAAATGGACTCATGCAAACTGCCAAGATGGCATAAAAACTAAATCCCTGCATGATTTAGAAAATGTATAACGGACACTGAGAATAGATGATTTCCTTCCATACCTTTTACAATGTCAAGACCAATGTCGATCTTATTTCCTTTGTCGACCTCCCATCTTAGATTAACACAAAGCCATGCCTTGGCCTTCATTAGGATTCTCCAAATGAGAGAAGTGTTCTTCTTTTCTGGAGCACCAATGCTAACCCATTCCTCAAGATTAGGATTGTTGAGGTATTTTCTCGAACATCCTTTTTCCATAAACTTGTTCCTTTAATTTCTCACCCTATATTTTTAACGAATAGAGCCGAATTGAAACTTTTAGTGCCTATAATATCCTAGCCACACATTCGACTCACACTTTGAGATGACATCAAGGAAGACTAGGTGAAATTTCTTAGTCTTTCTAGCTCATTCCCACACAAAACTAGCAATAATTGCATTTATTCCTTTAATCACTTCTTTGGTAATTTGAAGAGGTGAATTCAGTAGACAGGGATTCCCTAACTGATTGCTTTGATCATGATCAATCTACCACCTAAGGACAACGACTTTTCAATTAACCATTCCCAATCCTTGCATCCATAGTTGTTTGGTTTCAAAAGAAAGCCTAAGTAGTAAGTACATGAACCCCGTGTCCATAGAACTCAATTTCACCTCAAATAAGATGGAAATATGTAGCATTTCCTCTACATCTACTATCAATTATGATTTCTCCTTTTTCATAATGAAGCCCGATACTTCTAAAAGATTTGGGAGAATTTGGTGATAGGCCCTCCATTCTAACATTTTGGCTTCCTTGGTGAATAACATGCCATCAATAATCTTAATATGTGTAATGATAGTTTGCCTTGTGACATTGCAACCTAAGATCAAGCTCAATGACTTAGCTTTCCTTATTCCTCTGCCTAATCCATCTATGACCAAGATAAACAACAATCGTTAAATCCCCACATCCTTGGCAAATACCCCTTGTGATCTTCAAGAAATATGGCAAAGAGTCATCGATGAGGACAACCAAGTTTGTAGAGGAAGTAGATACCATGATCCAATCTATATGCCTGTGAGGAATTTCAATTTTATGGAAAATATATCTAAGGAAATCCTTGTCAACACTATTGCAAGCCTTAACGATGTCAACCCTCACTAGGCATATCTCCATCTTGCATGTTTTAATTGAATGTGAACATTCTTGAGAGATTGCTACTATGTCTTGAATATGTCTATTTGGTAGAAAACCAAACTATTCCAATGTGATATTTGAGGACAACGTCTTCTTGATTGTATGAGCAATTTATTTGGAGACAATCTTGTAGATAATATTACATAATGAGACAGGTTTGAAATCTAGAAAGGAAGATGGAATAGAATTTCTAGGAATTAGTGTAATGAATGTTGCAGTAATAGAACCTAGGAGTAGCACACGGAATGTGATTCTTCAACTATTTCTAGAAGCTTTGTCCCTATGATGTCAAAGAAAAGTAGGAAAATTCAATCGAGCACCCATTCAGGTGAGGACTTTTGTCTCAATCCAAGGATTTCATGACCTCATGTAGCTCCACCCTTGAAATTGTCCAATCCATTTGAGGATTAGCCTCTTCATTCACAATGCACAGGAACAAATTATCAAACTCCATTTGATATCCAATGATTGATTCCTCCTTGGGCCTAAACTAGTTTCTAAAAAAGGAGAACACCTCTTTCTGGATGTCCTTCTAGTTAAGGACATTATTCTCCCCATCTGCAGTGTGCCAAATAGTGTTTTCCCTCTTCCTTTTCATGGCCACACTATGGGAATAACTACTGTTATTATCCCACGTAACAACCTACATTGCCCTACACTTCAACCTATAATCATCTTCAAGAAATTTCAATACGTTGCTTCTCCTAGCCATTACTTCCAAAAGCTTCTTCTTGGTTAAATTAGCAAAATATTGCGAGTCTTAGTGGTAATTCAATGCAACAACTTCCTACTCAATACTTAATAGCTCCCTATAAAGCTCCTTTTTCCACCTTCCAACCCATGAAATCACCTCAAATTTCAATCTTATTAGTTTGTATGACACCAAAATCATTTTGTGTGAAGGGAATTTCTCTAATGATTTGAACCGATCATAGGCCTCTTCTAGTGATTGATATTATTTTCATTATGTCAGCTCATTAATGGGTATGTCCCCACTAATGAACCACATTTCAAAATCTTCATATAACCTGTATAGCTACTAAATGGATGTGGATCAAATGAGGGATAAAGGGCCTCCTCTAGAGCCTTTGAAAAACAATTGTTAAGGTCCAATGAAACCCTTGTATAGGATGAAAGTTTTTTACTTAAAGCATTTCCTCTTTCAAGTTGTCACATTCTTCCTTGATTTTGGGTTGGAAATAATGCGTTTTTCATGGAAGAAGGGTTTTTCAATTGTCAAAGGCTTCAACTCCAAGCTTCCTTCTTGTGCCAATGATTCTAGTTCAGTGTCCTAAGAAAGCAGAGAGGAGGATCCCCTCATATAAGGCCAAAAGAGGAGAGTCAATGACAAATTGATCGAAGATCTATAAGGATTAGCAACATCCTTCTCTTTGTATCGATGATAGCATGAAGAAGGTACTTGAATAGGCCCAAAATCAGTGTCACCCACAAGAAGAATGGAGAGATGGTCCTCTAACTATGTATTCTCCTCGTGCCCACCCTTATCGGTCTTCAGAGTAATTGCAATATGTGAGACGAAGGGGTTTTCTATAGTCACCTTAGATATATGCATCATGTGACCTGACTTGGGAAAGATATGATTCTTGGCTGACCTTTAACAAGCTTTAATGCACATCAAAATAAATGCTTCTCGATCCATCCAAGAATGGACACTGCCAATCCTTTGAGGAAAAGTGGCGATCAAATTTCCTATATTGTGCAAACCAAGACACCTATAAGGAACCCCCCAATAATCTACCTATTGATAGATAGAAAAGGGTGCCTAGTATATATCAAATCAAGCTAGTGGACCACAAGAGTTTTCGACTTCTACTACTACCAAGGTCACCCTTTTGTCTCGAATCCCATGGCATCCCTTGCCACATAATAGAAATTTCTGATCTTCTCGGTTATTTCCTTTATTTCTTTCTTGGACCAAAGCTCCAGGGGAAGCCTCATTGGCTTCACCCAGAAAAGCTTCCATTTGGTGACTTACTTCATGGGATCAAAGCCCACATTCCAACATTGTATTGATCAAAATCCATGACCTTGTACCAAAGGAAGAGAGACTATCTTCTCAGCATCCTCCACCCACATAAAATGAAAGTTAAACCATCCATTTAGAAGGATGATCACCTTTGGCCTATAGTAGAAAGTGGGAGACCAATTTATTTAGATGCAATCCTTCATCTAACATCCTGTTATTTTTAGAACTCATAGCGACCAACCAACAACTTATATTTTAACCACTCCTCCACTCTATCCCAAGATACATCCACCACTAGAATTAGTCTTTAGACTTTATCATCTAATTTAATTATCTTTTTCCTCCTTTTCCTAGCATTCTTATAAGGAATATCCTTGTATGAAATGTCTAACCAAGATGCATATGCAACTCCCCCTTATTTCTCCATCCACGACACTTCCATACAAATTCAAACTCTTAAGATGACCACCCTGACTAGCCAACCTCATTCTCTATCATGACTGTTACTTCGATCATCTCCTCTAGATCAGTTGTGTGGTCAAGTATTGACCTTTGAGCAAACATGTCAGCTAGAGATGTGCCACCACCATGAAACAATTAGAAAATTCAAAAAGAAAAATTCCTCCTACGAAGAGAAACAAAGGCCACCTCCTCCCATAACAATCCCCAAATTGAGTAAAAATACAAATCACCAATCAATAGCCTCTCAAATTCCAACTCAAAATTATAACAAACCCCTAAAACATAACTAGCTTTAGAGGAGCTATAAATGGGCCATATAAATATTCTGTGTTGCAAAGCATCAATTAAAATTGTGGCAATGTGATTAAGGAAAACAATGGGAGAAAACCCACTTACAGTATCACAATAAATCCATTATGTACCTATTTAATTTGCAAAAAACAATGATAAATTAATCCTAACCAATATGTACTTACCCATAAACAACCCAAATGAATATAGATAGTATTTTAGGCAAAGATATGAGCAGAATCATGGTGCTCTAGATCGCAAAGATCTATATGGACAATCAACGGTAATCCAAGAGAATATGCTAATTTAATCCCCTTCTTATCACTTGTGGTATCCATAAATGGATATAAAACCAAATTAAAATATATAACCACCTTACCTACTACATTAACTTCAGGTGAGAAGACACACTAGATCACCCATCCTAGGACATCCACACCAAGAATGGGCACCAGCTATTAGGGTCTAACCCTAACCTCTTTATTTATGTAATAATCCCAAGTGACCTCGTGAGAGTCATAGTTAGTTAGTTGAGTCAATGAATCTTGTAAGTGGTTATCCACGTTAATAATAATTTTAAGTAGTTGTCCCCCATTATACAAAAGGGACCATACTTAGTTATAAACATGCCAAAGTTAATAAATAAGGTGGTTAGCCCGTATTATGCAAGGGACTACTAGTAATTATGCTTTTGGATGTCGTAAAGCTATAAATAGTCTTAGATATCAAGGAAGGAAGCATCAAGTTTTATTGTAATTGAGATCTGCTCTGTTAGAGGTTTCCCCCTCGAAGAGGCAAGTGAACATTGTATTATGCTTCTGAATCATAAAATATCTTTCTAGCTTGTCTCAGTTCATGTCATATTTCTATGTTTCTCGCAATATTGCTTCGTATTTCTACCATTTTGTTATTCTCGTAGTTCAAGTGCATAACAAGTGGTATCATAGCACTTTCCAGTACTACTTGTACCTCCAATTTTGGGATTTTTTTTTCAGACAGAGACATGTTTCGACATCTTTAAAATACGAGATATGTAGTTGAGCACACAAACTTTCAGATTTGGGGAGGCTTGGATGCAAGAACTACAAGAAGTGGTCATTCTTTTAGGAATACCTTGTAACCGTTCTGGGTACCCCTTTGAGTAGTAGTGCAATAGACAGAACTGCGCACGTACATCACTTCAATGTACCCTTGGGTATATTAGAAGTTCACTAGGATAACCTTAATCCTAACCTTAGATAAGTCATTTTCCATATTCTTAGTACAATACATTGAGAATAACACTCGAAGAGATTACTCACAGGTATAGAAGGGTATTCATGTAGTACGACTAAGGGTATAGTTGATCCTCCTTTGTTGGTGTTCTAAAAGGCTGGGTTGAGTACTATTGCTCAACCCCTACATATATCACAATATATAGCACCTCACATGCGTTTGTGACCATAGTTCCCTCAAACATTTAAATACCGACCCCCACCCTTTTATCCAGATAAAGTCCAATAGTTGGTGTTCGACCACTATTGTACATATCAAAGCCAACATTTGGTATTTTTCCACCACTTTACAGATCAAATTCAACAATTAGGGTTTTCACAATGTAGATCAATTTGTTTATGAATTGAGGGTTTTGGCCTCTATAGTCCATATGATATTGTCATAGAACATTTTGCAATGTTGAGACATTGGGGTTTCTTCCACTACATTACAGCCCTAATTTTCATAGGATATGTGGCAGTATCAAGCCTTTGTTATTTCATCCACCACAATTTTCATCAATTGAGAGTAAAAATCAATTCAAAGAAAAAAAAAGGTTTGGGGCCATCACAAGACGCTTCCAACAGATGTGGCCCATAATATTCAAAACAATGATTAGATTGTGATACTACCATTCACCTATAAGACCCCTTATTTTGATGTGGTGGCAAATTGTTCCCAATGTGACTTCAAGTGACCCACATCATTAGACTCTTGATCTTTCCTTCTTTCGAACCATAATACACTTAAGTAAGATCAAAATTTGATCAGATCTAGTGTATGTACAATACTAGGTCTCAAGTTGTTGATGTGGAGAGAGTCAAAGCACTTAAGAAAAAATTCAATGAATTCCAAGCATAATTTGATGATATAATCAAAAAAGTATTGGAAGCCCTGAGGACACTTCATAAACCCATGAGGGAAAAACATAGTGTTTATGAAAACATAGAAGTAGAATCTAACCATCACATTCATTTCCATGGAGGTCACCAACATTAGAGCCACTAGGCACACAAACTTTACATGTACAAATTTGATGGCTTTAAGCCGACCATATGGCTAGCACAAATGGAAAAATATTTCCACCTTAATAACATCTCAGATGATGACATTAAACTACATGTGGGAGCTATTTTCTTGGATGAAGAGTGATTGCAATGGTGGAAGTGGCAATGAAAATTCTATCCAGGGAGTCCTACTTGGAAGATGTTATCAAAAGCCATTTGTATCAGCTTTGAATGGGAATCTTAATTTCTGGGTCATCCCACTAATATCAAGAAAACATGTATATTACATTATTACATTGCAGCCTTTGAAAAATTGGCCATCCGAATTGAAGGACTATAAGATGCATTTTACTTAGAATTTTTCATTAGTGGCCACAAGGAATCCATCTAAGTTCATGTATAAATGCATCATCGAGCTACTTGGTTCAAAGCATATAACAAGGCCTTAGAGGTAGAAGTTTCCTTAAATGCCCAATCAAATCATCCAAATTTCGTCGCACGAGAAGGTCCCCCCATGGCCAAAGGCCCAACCCAAATAGTTAAGGTTCGTCACTGACAGAAATGGCCTAAAGAAAGAAACAAGGATGCTATAGCTACTGCGATGAGAAATACTCCCCAGGACATAAGAGCAAGGAACCAAAATTATTTCAAATCAACACTACTAAAGACAACGCCACCGATGAAGCTCCATCCACTAAAGTGTTTGAGGAGAAAGAAGGAAAACCCAAAATAGCCCCAAAAACTGATACTAAAACTAAGCTAGATGAGTCAGTTATCTCAACCTATGCCCATGTCGATATTTCTTCTCCCAAGACTCTCAAAATCATATGTTTTATTAAACATCAACCAGTAGTGGTGCTAATTGATAGTGGAAACACACATAACTTTGTCCATAAGAGTGTACCAAATTCCATTCATTGTTTTGTCGTGGTAATATCTAATTTCCAAGTTGTTAGGGTCCTATATTAATAGGATTCATAATTTTGAATTAGTTGTGATTGATCTTGTAATATTGTATAGCCTTTGCTTTTCTCCAAATGTCTTCCATATTAAAAATTAAAAAAATATAAAGAGGGTATGTCCTAAAAGAAATATCAAAGGGCAAAAGGAATAAGAAAAGATCAAAAAGGTGGAAATATATGAACCCCAAACAAAAACAGATCATGAAACTGTGCAATTCTAAGTGCCACTACTTTTTATTTTATTGTACAAAATAATGGTAATGTGGAGCTTGTTATAAATGCCACAACCCATGATATTCAAATTGTTTAATCTTGACTACTTCATGCTTTAAATTTCATGTTTATAGATAGAGAATAAATATCTAGCCAAACTGTTTAATCTTGGTAGATCAATAGTTAGGTAGAGAAATAAAATGTGCTCATCAGCTTAATGTGAGCCATTGGAAGATATAAGGTTATAATTAGATAGTTTACTTTTCAAAAGAACAAGGAAAGAAAGGGTCTGCTACCTTAAATGCACCCAAGAAAGTGAAGAAAAAATATTAGGCTAAGTAAAGGGAAAGTAAAGGAAAGCTTGCAAAAATACAAAGTTGATTGAAGCAAAAGAAAATTTATTTAATCATGTGTTTCAATGTGCAGTAGCAATTATGAAAGAAAAAGGATGTCTACAAATTGATTTGGCTGACTTCCCCTCATTCCATTTCACTCCCCACTACATACTTACTAATTTCCCCATTATCCCATCATTTCCTACGAAAATACCCTTTTCCCTTCATTTTCTCCCTTGGTCCTTGGTTTCACACACTCCCTACCAATTTACCCTCCAAAGTCATTCCCCTACCCAAAAACCCCTTTTCCCTAGTGTGAAACCCATTCCCTTTGAAGAAACCACTTTCCCCTTATTAATATCCCTATTTTACCTAAAATCCCACTAAAAACCCTTATCCTAAGTTTAATCCCCCCTACATTACTTTATTAATTCCCCCATTCCTATATTTCCCAACATAATCCCATTTACCACCTAAAACCCATTTACTCTACGTTTTCTCTCCCTTCTTCTTTATTTAACTAACTCCACAGATTCACATTTCCCACATAATCCGTAGTCCCACTTCATAAACTTGCTTATATTTAACCCCTTCTTATTCATTAAATAATTACAATTATTTGTAATTAATCCCCTGGGCCCCGCAAATCTCCACCTGATTTGACTCCATGCATCTCCACTACACCACAACCATTTGATCTACCACCCCGAGATGTGATGGCTCACAGCCAGATCGCCCACTCATGATCTCCGACCTTTACTTGCCTAAGAGCAAGTGAAATGGGTGGTTTTTCTCGGGCCCCTTTTGGTTACATGGCAAGTCAATTCTTATTCGTCTGTTGTCATGAAAATACTTCCCGACTACCAAAAGCAATGCGATGGCCCTCGAAATCACCTCCCAGCCAAAAGCTGAAACCACCCACTATTCATTATGAAATTCCAGGCCAAATTCTAACCATTGCTGGTTAAAACACCGAAGACGCTCATTTTCACCCTTTTCACTCATTCACTTTGTGAAACCTTCCTAAGCCTTCCTTTGCCACCCTGAGCCTCTATAGCCAAATTTGGCCACCAACTACCTCCCGAGCACACCTCGAACACCAAATTCAGCCATCTAGTGCACAACTAAAGCCAGAGTACCCTCTACAGCCTCCATGAAACGAGTTGCAACCTATACCACCATTTCAGATATTTGGACAAAAAACTAGAACTACCATCTAAATTTGCAAATTTACAGTCAATTCAAACAACACTTAATTGAATTTAATTAATCTTTCCTTTGAATTGAGAGTATTCCCCCCCTAAATACCCAAACCCCTCTTTTTCGACTTGCAAGCTTCCCTTTTACTCCACCATAGTTGTCAAGCCTCACTGCCATATTCTCTACAAGCGAAATTCACACCTTTCCCTAAAAGATGGCTGTCCAGACATCTCTGGAAGTGAAACCTGTGTCAACCCCCCACTTGGACATTGACCATTTGGCCCTAGTAGGCAATGATTTCCATATAAAAGATACTGCAACTCCATCCGACCTTCTGAAGCTCCACTGCTGGAGCAAGGATAAATTTTTGAACCATACAGATGACATAATCCTTTGGGAATCCAATTTACCCAAATACACATTCCCTGAAGTTCACCTATTCTATCATATTTTACATTTTTGTCATGCATGTTCTATCCCTAGCCAAATGGATATTATTGCCCCAGATGAGTAGTTGTTATTCACCATTACACCTGAGTCAATCAACCAAATGCTACAAATACAATATAGCCCTAATTAGACCCCTCTATCCCTTGGAAACCTGTTAAACTTATACATCACATTAGACCAGGTGAAAATCAAGAAAATCTTTGAGAATTTTATCATCAAAGAGTGTCATACTCCTACGGATACCCCACCCTATGCTGCCACCATTTTCTCATAAACTAGTAAACACATAATCATCATGCTCTCATGCATCCGAGGATACACATCAAATGAGCATGTGGATGAGGTCATCCTAGCCTTCCTGTCCATTTCCACTCCAGGCAAGCCTCATGCTATCATGTATGATTATGCTTAGTTCATTGCAGACAAAATGCGTGAACAATTCACTAGACTACCCACTGAAAGAGTTTTGAAACACTCCTTCGTGTTGTTTTATATGTTCTTGTATTACAATACAGATAAGTTCCCTATGAACATCTAGAATTTGGACACCAGGAGAAGGAGAGATCAGTGGTCTACTAGACACCCTTGGTTCAGAAATTTTCCACAACATTCACATATAAAGACTTCATAGAATCCTTTGTGTACCCACTCAGGAACATGCTGACCTCTCATACTTAGCCTAAAATCGGCCAAGACATCAAGAGAGTGCTATAGTTGGCAAAGAATAGCAAGGTGGGAGACTGGTACCTCTACTAGAACCACACTGAGATCAAAATTTATGGCTTCCAGTTAGCCCCTTATAAATTGCCAAAATAACCGCCTATGCGGATAATTGTCCTTGAATATTTCAGACAAATCATCAATTCTGATGAGATCCACTTCCTATCTGCTAAGAAGAAAGCCTAGTTCAAGATGAAAAACCAAATGGGCCCATTCATTTGCAACAATAGACAGGCTGGACCAGAGGCTGACAGGTTACTACAACAGATGAAATACAGAAACAACTTCATATGGCATTGTGACCCTCATGGGGTCATAAGCAAGTTGAGACTTAAGGTCAAGTTGGCACCTTACATCCACCACCCCAAGACCAGACATTGAAAAGTTTGCCAACCAATCTGAGTGGGTGGAGAACACATTGATTGATATGGAAAACATAGTTATGGATGTTGAGAACACACTCATTGATTTAGAAAAACAATTTGATGAGAGCTCTTTCCTGCAAGTTCCAGAAGTAGGAGAATGAATGAATGTTCATCTTGTGCTTCAAACCCCAACCAATGAGGAGAAGAATCCAAAGAGGAATAGGGAAGAGGCATCTAGCTCTACCATGGAGGCTATTGATGAGTTGTTTGAGCTAAGAAAGAAGCCCAAGTTGAATCCCATGTTTGAACAGGAGGAGAACATTACATAAGAGGAAATAATTGACACTAACAAAATGTGGCAGACAAGTAAGTAAGTAGTTGCATCAGGTGAAACACAGTAGCCATCAACCTCCAACACAGAAGATAGAGAGACAACAGAGTATCGAGGTTTCTTCCTTGGTTAGACAAACTGACAGGGAAAAGGATATCAAAGATAGATTCAAAGAAATAAAGATGAGGAATGAAAAGTTGAAGGCAGAAACATATGCCCAATACCTCAAGCTTTCACCACCAAACCAAATGAGATTGATATCAGGGTTTGACATCAAAGTAGGTAAGATGCAAGTGTCATTTTTGCAGTCCACTATACAACAACGAAAGACCTCAGCAAACTAGAAGAGGACTAATTTTGAGGTGTTAGCTAGGGATGTTCATCCCATTGATCAGATAGAGTTCCACAAGCAAGTTGGAGAAATGATTTACTCCGCCCACATAGAAAAGGCCATTGATGAATTTAAGCTGAAAGATTCATTGGATAATGTGACAACCAAATTCAAGCTGGAAAAGGCCTCCACACAAGCCAAAGACAACATAATGAAGTCCTTGGAGGACTTGGTCATTGAATTTGGCCATGACCCAAGTGACATTAATGGTACTGAACAATTGATCAAGAAGAAAAATGGGGACATAGTAGCCCTAAGGGAACAACTTAAGCTTCCTCATTCACAACACGCACAGACGAAGGAGGTCTTGGAAAGTCAAAGGAATCATGAAGAGATGATGGACCCTGTGCTCCAACTAAATGATCAGTTGAAGGAGAAGGAGAAAGAGCTAAATAGTTGAATGAAGATCAAACAAGCTAGTATTGATAATGCTCCTGCAACTGTCATTCTAACAATTACTACTAATGTACCTTCTACATTGGTAGCATCCTCAGCTCCCATTGCCCCAATAGCCACTGCACTACCAACATCTACACCAACTACATTAGTAACGTGATCAACAACAACAGGGTCCACAGGTGATGAAGCAAATAGGTTGGTGAAAGAAATGGAAGAAATGTCCATTCAGACTAGTGAGATGAACATACTTAAGGAAAATGTCACCATCCTGGAAATAGATTAAAAATTGGCCCAAATCATGCAAAGAGAACAATAGAAGGCCACAAGGATGACTAAAATAATCAAAAGCTTGGAGAAGGAACTGACACTCAATGAACCTCTAGGTCAGGCTAAGGAGCAGCTGTGGGCCAATATAATTGACTCTCTCAATGATATTTGGCCATCCATTTAGGTTATTTTTGAACATATTGATTTTATAAATCAGGCTACAGAAGCCATTCAGAAAGGCAAAGAAGAACTTGGAGAGATGACAGAGGAAGAAACAAGGATCATTGATTTTCTCAACTCCAAGAATAAGTATGAGCTACAAGAACTAGAGATAACTGACAGTATAGGTACAATTTTGGAAGTTAGAAGAGTCCTCACTAAGAGGAATTTGATGTTGAACTTGGAGGATAAGTGTCAAACCATGCAACTGGCCATTGACAGGTTCATGGTCAAGTTCGAACGTTTGAGGCAAAAGCAATTACCTAATACTTTAGTTATAAATGATAAGCTAATGACACAGGAAGATTACAATAAAAAGATTAGGTAAGTGGCCAGAGATCAGGTAAACACTTCATTCATGAAGGGAATACCAATAGGCAATGTATTGTATTAAACATTTGAAAACTAGTTTTACCTCCAGTATGAGGTAAAACACCTTTTTATTAATAAGCCAACTTTTGCCAAGTATACAAAGGCAGATGAGATATACCAAAAATTTCTCTATATCCAATTACGAGATGCTGAGACATGCAAAAAACTCAATGATTTACTATAGTAAATACACAGTAAAATATAAATGTACAATAAAAAGTAAAAGAGCACAGTAAAAGGATATTGACAGGTCAACAAGGTCAAAGAGTATCACATGAAAGTGTATCAGATGAATATTCATAAGTAAAAATGACATCCAACGTGAAGACCAAACAACCAAACAGCTTAAAGGGAAAAAGATCGAAGACTTAAAGACAACAGAATGTAAATAAAAGGGACAACAAATAACAATTCAATAGTTATCTCTATCTTCTTTTAGGACGATATTTCCTTTTCCTAGATTAGTTCTCAATGTAGTTTGAGATATTTTGTAAATTCCTTTTGTATGCGTACTTCATATTTTGATGTAATGAGGGTGGATTGCTATACATTTGTAAATTTATTTTTATCTTAAACATAAGGGTGATTGTATCAACTTTCAAGTTAATAAACTAGAGGAAGTAATAAAAAGATTGCACTAGAGGATTCATGAGATGAGCTATTATAGTGAAGTATCTTCTTTCTCTCCTTTTGTTACCTTCTCATGTATTTCATAAACTTAATTGTTTTCCAAATTTGAATGAATTAATTGGAAATATCACTCATAATTTGTTTAAGTACTCTGTTTTGTACAGCTAGTCATTATATGTTTTCCTCTGATACCCGGATTTGGGAACCCTTAATTTCTCCCTGGATCTGATTGGAAACCATTTCATCTTCAAGTCTTTGAGATCTGTAGTAACTTCTCTATATTTCCCTCTAGACACTGTTTTTACAACTTAATCAATCTTGTTTGTCTGACATTCAACCCCATAGCCCAATGGTTAAATACAATCCCTTTTCATCTAAGTGATCCCACCACCCAATTTCAAATCAAAAACCCAAGTACAAGCATAACTAGGCTATAATTAATTAACTAATACAAAGTTAAATCATAAAGATATATCGCTCTTTGAGAGTAGGAAGGCTAGGTCCTGATCTCCAAAAGTGGTTAGTGGTTACCTCTATTATTTCTTTTTCTAACAACTTTGAAGAAATTTTGGAGTGATAATGCAAGTGATTATCACTAATGGGGGCACAATGAAATGTGAAAGATGTTGTGAAAATATCAAACTTCAAATGGGGGATTATCACCTCAAAACCCACATGTTTTCCATTGAAATGGGAAGTTGTGACATTTTCCTTGCTGTTGAATGCCTCCGCACACTTGGACCCACCACAATGGACTTCAAGGGGTTATATTTGAGCTCTAAATAGAACTAACACACTCATACACTACAGGAACTCCATGAAAGTGATCCTACTATCATTAACTCACATCAAATGGAGAACATTTAAAAAAATGGTCATCATGGGATAGTATCACAATCTAATGTGATATATGCTATTGAATACACCCCTCCTAACATTCATCCTGATATGAAATAGGTATTGTATCACCAGTAGTAGGTCTTTGCAAAGCTAAGGAGCTCCCACCCTCTAAGGGTGAATATGATCATAACATCCCATTGCTCATGGGTACCCAACCACCAAATGTATGCCCCATCAATATCCTTTTTCACAAAATAATTAAATTGAAAAAGTCATCAAAGAACTCCTAGAAGAGAGTTTTATTCATCATAAGACCAACCCTTATTCATCTCCAACAGCTGTGATTTAAATAAATATTGTAAAAGACTCACAAGCTCTTAACAAGCTTACTATCAAGGACAAATTTCCTAACCCCTTTATTTATATAATATTCCCAAGGAGCATCGTCAGAGACATAGTTAGTTACTTGAGTCAATAAATCCCGTAATTGGTTATCCACATTAATACTAATTGTAAGTGGTTGACCCACATTCTATAAAAGGGACCACAATTAGTTATAAATGGGCCATAGTTATAAAATAAAGTGGTTAACCCATATTATGCAAGGGATCACTAGCAGTTAGGGTTTTTCATAATGCTATAAATAGTCTTAGATAGCAAGGGAAGAAGCATCAAGTTTTATTGTATTTGAGCTTTACTCTCTTAGAGGTTTCCCATACAAAGAAGCAAGTGAACATTGTATTATGTGTCTGAATAATAACGTACCTTTGAAGCTCATCTCAGTTCATATGATATTTATATGTTTCTAGAAATATTGTTTTGTGTTTCTAGCATTATGTTATTCTTGTAGGTCAAGTGCGTAACACCAGCCACCAATTGAAAAGAGCCAAGGCAGAGTCAACAAAATTGCATTGATGAATAAGGGGAAGATCCACCAGTAACTAGTGTCCTACAACCCCATACTCCTCCTACATTGAACTAGCTTCAACAATATTATATGCCCAATATAGAAACAAACCCCGCTATTTTTGACCCTCCTACCAGGGGAATACAAAAGCCAAACTATAAAAAAATCTTTATGAGCTAACGGAAAATTCCACTATCGCCACTAGTTACATCCAAATACATTATGTGGAGCACCCACATCAATTTCACCAACTCAATCTGCACCATATCCAATAGTGCCAACATACATCACTAAAGCTCACCCTGATTGTTATAGCTTCAAAGATGATATTATTTATAACATCAAATTTGGTATTAAACACATTCCAAAAAGGGTAGATGAAGAAATATCATATTCTAAAAGTTTCACTCTTGAAGCTTGAAATCCAGTGAAACCTTATTGTTTATTGGGTGATCCACTTTCGAGACTAACCCCAATATAAAATAGAAAATAATTATCTTTGACTCTCCTACCATGGGCATGCAATGCAAACTAAAAATTGTCTTCAAAGACACCCACAAAAACCATTATCTCCAATGGTTACATGCAGTAACAATCTGGACAACACCCACACAAACTGCACTAGCACAAGCTACACCATATCCAACAGCACCAACATTTCCAACTGCAACTCACCCCCATCTCTAGCTTAAATATAATTAGCATATCCAAGTTATTTTTTAGTTACAATATCATTTGTACGTTGATCAAGAGAAGGAACATATTTTATTATGCTTGATGAAACTGTGCCATATGAATTTTTCGTGGAAATAATTTAACATCAGAGTTTGGTTATGCATACTACCCTCACTATTCTATAATGGCATTTAGATTTTTCTTTGTTTCATTCTAAAAATCATATTCTAAAATTGTTTAATTTTGAGTCAACAGTGCACTATCCTTGTCCTTTATAAACTTACTAATCGACCACATAGGTGGTTTATCATCCCCTTTTTAACAAGCACTAAGGTATCTTGCCTTGCCGAATTGTTTATGAGCATTCCTACAAGTGCCACAGTGTTTTAATAGCTCATTGAGAAAGAACTGATTGATTCAACACTCCACTAAAGCTTGACTTGCCAACCAATCATAGGGACACACCAGAGGCCTCCACAAGTCACTTGTAATGTTGTCCTAATAACATAACACTAGATAGGGGATGTCATTTATCCCTTGTAGGTCCTGGTTCTCAACCACTCCCATGGTCTACATTCTTCACATTCTGCATTTTTTGTGCCTCCCTATTGCGAGCCCTATCACATTCTCTATGTACATGACCTTTCTTTTCCTCTCCCATATGTCTCCCTTTTGCTTTATGTCATTTCTCTTCTGCGTTGACCACACCAACACGCACCACAAGAATAGGGATATCATGGGCTGGTCCTTCACTTAGAGAGTTGATATACCACTTCAATTATTACACCAATAGGGCCACAAATTCATCAAGGAGATAAGTTATGAAATAAATATAGTGTCTTAGGTTTACAGTTAGAAAAAACAAATCCTCTGCCTCAGTCCCTAAATCCATTTCCACTCCTCCAACCTAGCCATTGGAAATATTTCCACTATATTTACATGAATTACAATTCATAGTGGCATTTACAAGAGGGGTAGAAAAATAATTGTTAAAATACATGTAGAATCTCAGGGATACATCAAACTAGAACCATTGTGCATCTTTTATTTGAGGTAGACTATGCTTCAGAATCTCGTAGTATTGTAGGTCAAGGTGCAATGGATGCACTTTGGAATAAATGAAGCAACTTGGGAGCATGCTAACCAAATCAGGGCATTGCATAGTTTATTTTAATAGGTAAAAGGATGTAAAAAGAGGTAACTACAAAGCTTAATTTTTTTTTGTTGTTCTCTGTAACAACCATTGTTTTCACTTTTTCTTTGGTAACATTAAATGTGACTATGATTCGAGAGAAGGGAAACCATAATTTATTGAAACTCTATTTAAAATAATTTTTAATTATAAAATTAGATAAATTAAATTTGTTGGAATAAGGGACAACCAACTGATTAGATTTTTGAGGGACATTGGTTGTTTTTCTTACACAAATTGGAGAGCCATACCTTACTGATTAAATATTAGAACAAACCACAACTGGAAAATTTATTCACCAACAAATTTTTAATGTGACAAGATTGGAGGTGAAATGGAGTTCCTGGTGTCATTTATAACTCATTACTAAGAATAGCGATTGGTATTATCATGCCCATTCTCATTCTCCACTATCACGGATTGAGGAGACAACCATGAACGAAAAATAACCAAGAGGACAAAGTAGTTCTCTATCGCGATCATACAAACAGATGCAAGTGAAATCCAATATATCTGCATAGAAAAAGGGTATTATGGGTTTCATACATCTTCATTTTAACTACTTTGAATGCATTTGAGGCCACTCAAATCCCTATGTGATATTGTTTTTTTTAGTGTGTTGTTTATGGATTGAAATTCAACCACTAAGTGGTAGCGATGTATGTGAAACCACTTAGTGTCAGCCAATTTTATTTTAAACTACTTATCTAATGGGTAAGTACTTATCTAATGGGTTCTTGTTGTTGGATGTGAAATTAAGGTGCTTTCTATTAGTTATACAACCACTAAGTTCTTGTTAGTTTCTATGAAATGATTTATTGGCTTCCAATTTGTTGCTAAAACACATACATAGTTGATTTAACCCTAAGAGACTAAGCAACATGTCTATTCCATGTTACCTTGAATTTGAATCTCAGAGAGTAAATGGGTCACTATGGTGATTTTTGTATAATTGTTAAACCACATGTACAATGGATCCCATCTCCTGAGGGTTTAACCTATCTGTTACTGTGAACTTATGCTTGTGTAATCATTCCCCTAGACTCTAGATCTAGCTCGACGGGTGGGCCAGTGCAAGAAAGATTATACTATAACTGGCCTATGGTTGGGTGGAGAGTAGAAGCCCTTACAATTTCTAGATGATTCAACTCACTCATATAAGTATCATGATGTATGTATATTTGATTTACGAATGATGATTTATGCCTGATGTGATAGAAGGAAGATATATGTTTCTATAAGAATCATGAATAAGTGCCTAAGAGAATTGCATTTGTTAGGATTGAAGCTGCTCTGTATGTCTATGGTTGCATGAATATTTAGTATTGTTAATTTTTCTCTAGAGTTTAGGAAATACAAGTTATGTTATATGTTAAGGATTTCCTAAACGTTTGGTTAATGTTAAGAATTCTTAGTCTATGAATTTCAAAGACAATTTTGAATTTTATGCTTATACATATTATTATACATTTTAAGATTCACTATTAAAGTTGAGTTTGTAGCATTCTTGTAAAAGAATGAAATTGGGATGACTTCTTGATAAGAATTGAGAACTTTTATGTCACTGAATAAAGTTGTCTAATTACAATAGGTATCCAAGTGGGAATGTTTAAACTTGTGTTGTTTTTTCCTTTAGATCCATTTCTCTCTTTTTCTTATAATTTATGATGATTTAAGTTTTGTTAGTACCTTTAGGCTCATTTTGAGACAACATAATACCTCTGATTGTTTGAACTCAGGAATTGGCCATTTCCTCACAAAACTTAGTTTTTTAGCATAAGCATTGGTGGTTTAGGAAGTCCTAGTGAAATCTTCCTAAACTTCCTTCTCTACAAGTCTTGGTAGAAGTATAGAATTATTAGGGCTAGATAGTCCTTTTTATGTATTTTTTATCTAGGCTTGATATTATTTCATCACCCAAGTGTTGATGTATCAAATCTGAGGTTATATGTTCCTCGTAAATATGATTTGTATACAGATATCGATGAAGGGTTGATTTTCAATTCCATGTGTGGATTTATCTACTAATCCTAGTATCCATATGGAAAAGGTGCATCGACATTAGAAAATAGACTAAATTCAAAATGGACCAGATTTATTGATAATTTGTAATCTCAGGTACGACCAACGTTGCTAGTTCATATTCACAAGCCAAAATTTGTTTTTCATTGATAATGTGAAGTGTATCTTGTAATACAGAATTGACCAATGGTGTACGCATTGGCAGAGCTCGAATTCCTAATCAACCAAATTTTCCATCATCGAAGTTTAGCCATCCAGATATCTGAGAGTGAAGGGCACCTCGATATTTGACAATCGTGTGAACCCCCAAATTTCTTTAGAGCCAAATGTAGTGTGAAAATTCCTCATAACATAAAAGGGTTGGGTCGAGTGGGCCTGTGAGTCCACGTTGACATGGTAATGCTACGAGGGTCTAGTAAGGACCATGTGGAGCTAGATAAGAACATGTCCATGTTTAATGCATGTTTTGAACATTGTGATTGTGAGGGGCACAAATTAACAGGTCGTCATCAACTCGGGGCCCCCTTGGTCTACCATGGATTAACATAAGGGGTGGGGTGAGGGGGCTTTTGACATGGAAATCCCCACTTTGGTTCCTTGGTTTAAGTAGGTGCCATTACTAATGGGTCAGAATGATGCACTAGTTCGATCAAAGGTCCGTGTTCATCCCCAAGCATCCCTCGTTTATTAGGACTTAACAAGGGGGAGGTTTCTAAAAATGGATATTGTCTGCATTAAAAGCCACTCAAGTTTGTTTGGTGGTTCAACCATGGATTCCACATGGTATTATATAATTTGTTTAACTTCAATTGTACATAAAGTCAATCCATGAATTGGATGAATTGGATTGAGATGAAATTTATATCATTTGAAAGCTCTCGGTGATATAAACATGATGTTGGTATAAAAAGTTAATTCTGCAAAAATGAGAAAAGAATGATTTTTGTTAACCCCATATTCATAACAGACTTTAGAGGTTGAGTTATGTAAGAAGCAACACCTTCCACAACCTAAGATAGTACAAGGCGGTAAGAGAGAGTGCTGCAAATAGGGATACTACTTCAAATGTTTTAGAAACTATTATACATTTGATCTAGAAATTACAAAGCATAATCCAATCTCTTGAGGTGCAAACCACTTTTAAAGTGTAAAACTTGAAAGAAGCTTTGGACCTCAAGCTGTCTGATCTGTTTTAATTGTCGAGATATATATATATATATATTCCATTAACTCCTTAAAAATTGCATTGAGAACAAGTCTTTACTGAATTTGAAAAATGTTTACCAAAAAACATAACCATATTTTAACCATATTTTTTTTAATTTCTTTATATATGAATGTGTGTTTGTTTCTTTTAGCTATATATAATATATACATAGTTGACATTCAAATAGTTTATATAACATGAACATTGAAATTTTTTATTTATGAATCAATTGGTCTCATTAAATATTCTTTCTATTATTAATAGATTTTAAAATGCACATCAATATTACTTAACGCTAGACATTGAAATATCTAATCACATACATTTACTTTATTCAATTATTGCAGAGGTGAATTCAAAAACCCAATATGTAGGTGATGTGTAAGTATGTGTCGTCTCCAATAAAATAATAATAAAAATAATGTCAGCCCAAAAAAATGAAAATAACCATGTAGATAAAAAAATACAATACAATTCAACACAAAAAATCAAAAATGTTTCTCCAATTTTTTTTAATATGTATTTTAAATTAATATTTGTAAAAATAAATATTTAAAAAGAACAACCATATGATATCAATATATTAAAATCTTAAATGACATAAATAATTTTCCACGTCAAAGTTGCAATATTTGAAAATATTAATTTTTTTATCATGCTATGTTAAAAATATTTGATATTGATATTAAGAGATTAATATTAATACCAATCTAGATCCATCTAAACCCCAGATCTGCCAAGGGTCTACTCTTGAGATACAAACCTCTTTTACTATGAAAAGAGATTTGATCCCCGTGGGCACTTCATAGATCTGGGGTTAAGATAGATCTAGAATGGTTAATTTTTTAAATTTTACATATTATTATTGTCACACTAGTTAAGAGTAATTGAATTTTCTACTTTGAATTGCTCTCTCTTTGAATACTAAAATATTTTTAAAAATATAAGGGATATATATCGTCCTCACAATTAAAAGTAAAAATGACTGCAAAGGGTGTAGAGTGTTGGAAATTCTAATTCCTACTTGTCTCTACTTGTGATTCTTTATATGTAACGAGTCAGTTCCTATTCTATAGGAGTTGGCTATATCTACTTGTTCCTAGTTTGGTGTGTGGTTGAGAGATTTCCTCAACCAAGAGATTGCGTGTGCATGTATATATGTAATTACATTTGATTAATGAAACATAGACAATATCAAAGTTTATCATGGTATCAGAGCCTTGAGGGTCGGCCCCTCGTGGGCTTGGCGAATCCTGGGCGAGGAAAAATAAAAAAGTTTATTTGTATTGCTTTATTTTTTTTTTAAGTTTGCCCATCATCCATGGGCAAGAAATCTTTGTTGCCGAACCTATGGAGGAGTTGCAGGGACTGAAATGGATCACTTGAAGAGGAGCTATGTAACACTACCATGGATGTGGTGATCTGCAGCCGTGGTGTGTCTGCTAGTCGGTAGTGGATCGATTCAGCAGGTGGTGCAGCAACAACCCTTTTACCATGCTCACATACATCATCGTCGTTTGGGTGTATGAGAAGTAAGATCAGCCGAGCATCCATGGTGAAAATCCTGTTGAGAGAATTGCTGATGTTGGCGACACAAAATCTGGAGTACCCACACATGCAGGTGAGGCACCCCTCAACATTCAAGAGGTGATCCCCCAAAAACTGCCCCACATAGACAGAGAAATGAACATGATGAAGGGGCATCATTGATATAGAGGACCTCTTTGGGAGATACCTTATTGCTCATATTGGCACTGATCTTCCATTCTATCTTCGAGGGGATCGTCATCGGTGTTGGAGCGACGAAAGCTGATTCTTGTAGTGCGTCATGGATAGTATGTTTACACAACATTCTCACTACAATTGCGATGGGGATAGCTCTGTTGTGCATAATTCCCAAGAGGCCATTCCTCTCATCTGCAGCGTATGCTTTCACCATCGCAATTTCGAGCCCCATTGGAATTGGTATTGGAATAATTATTGATGCCACCACATAAGGCCATATAGTTGACTGGATTTATGCAACTTCAATGGGTTTTTCCTGCAGTGTTTTCGTTTACGTTACCATCAACCATCTTCTGTTGAAAGGAATAATACACAACCCGCAAAACCCTATCCATTTTGACAAATCATTTTACAAATATTTAGCTATAGTTATTGGACCAGAACTGATTACAGTTGTCATGATTTCGGACTAGCAGAAATTTTCCTAGATGGTTGATTCCCATGTCAGTAGAAACAGTGATGATTCAATTGTTTCTTGTTATTCTCTTAGCATCATACAACCGGAGAACTTTGTGGTGGAGACCAATCCTATAGACGATTTGTGATTATCATGTTTACGATTAGCGTGGAGCTGCATGTTCGAGAGGCAATTGCATGATAAGATATTCGACATGAGCTATTTTGAGAGTTGTTGGATAGTGTATTCCAAGATCTGGAGCAATGGCGTGGACTGGTGTTGCGTGCAACAATGGTTGATCAATTTGACTTCAACCCATGAGGTGTGGCGAATTTGGAGCTCCCATGACTCCTCAAGGCTTTCCTTGGTGTTAATCATAGAAATCTTTGGTTATGATAAATGAAATGTGTTTCTCAATTTTCTGTAAAGAATATCATGTTGTTTATATATAATAGAATTGTCTTGGAATTGATTAATATATTGTGTCTAGCCAACTCAATATGATGTGATGTGTAGTGATTTGGATAGAACTGGCTACTCTAACCAATCACCTGCGTGGAATATAGAAATCCAAGATAATTATTAGAAAGATGCCAAAGATAATGTTGAAGATGATATGAACAATTGAAAAGAGGAGGTAAAGGAGCTACATCAAAAGATTAATGGAGGATAGAAAACTAAGTTAAAGCTTATCTGAGTTTGTAGAATAGACTCATGATTGTCATAAAGTGTGAGTCACACATTGTAATCATAACAAATCTACATTTCATGTTTTGTTTTTTGGACAGTTGTGGTCCCTAAAATGTTTTATGTGCCTAGTATCTTCTTAACCTTGGAGCATATTAAAAGGGCATATGACAGGAAGACTTGGAGAGGCATGCATACCCTGTTGTTATGTGCTCCCTAGTGATATCAAGTTGTGGAATCAACCACTGGGTAGGTACAAGGGTGGCAGGTGTACTCATATCTAAGCTTGATATGTGATTGAAGAATGAGTCTTCGATTAATGGGGGAATTGAGAGATGTAAGATATCTCATAGTGTAATGGAGTAAGTTAAAGAAAGTTCATTAAGAGGTGGATGAACCATGTATGTGAAGGACTTCCTAGTAGACTGGCGGTTGCAGCAGTTGGGAACCCATGCATTCTGGTAGATGGTTGTTCCTTTATATGGACACCTACAATTGAATGAAGAAGGTACAAGGTGTGATTACCAGATTGGACAAGATGTAGACTTTGCAAGTTGATATCGAGACAAGTACTCATTAAGGGGCAGTGTTGGAATATCTAATTCCTACTTGTCTCTAGTTGTGATTCTTTCTATGTAAGGGGTTAGTTCCTATTCTATAGGAGTTGGTTATATCTACTTGTTCCTAGTTTGGTGTGTGATTAAGAGATTTCCTCAACCAATAGATTGTGTGTGCCTGTATATATGTAATTTCATTTGATTAATACCAACCTAGATCCATCTTAACCCCAAATCTGCCAAGGGTCTAGAGGGATCAAATCTCTTGAGATACAAACCTCTGTTATTATGAAAAGTGATTTGATCCCGATGGGCACTTCATAGATCTGGGGTTAAGATAGATCTAGATTGTTTAATATCTTTTAAATTTTGCATATTATTATTTTAACACTAGTTAAGAGTAATTGAATTTTTTTACTATGAATTGCTCTCTCTTCGAATACTAAAATATTTTTTTAAAATGTAAGGGATATATATCGTCCTCACAATTAAAAGTAAAAATGATTGCCAAGGGTCTACAGGGATCAAATCCCTTGAGATACAAACCTCTTTTACTATGAAAAGAGATTTTATCCTTGTGGGAGCTTCATAGGTCCAGGGTTAAGATAGATCTAGACTAGTTAATATCTTTTAAATTTTACATATTATTATTTTCACACTAGCTAAGAGTAATTGAATTTTTTACTTTGAATTACTCTCTCCTTGAATACTAAAATGCTTTAAAAAATATAAGGGATATATATCGTCCTCACAATTACAAGAATAAATGATTTCCAAGGGTCTAGAGGGGTTAAATCTCTTGAGATACAAACCTCTTTTACTATGAAAGGAGATTTGATCCCCATGGACACTTCATAGATCTGGGGTTAGGATAGATCTAGACTAGTTAATATTTCTTAAATTTTACATATTATTATTTTCACACTAGTTAAGAGTAAGTGAATTTTTTACTTTGAATTGCTCTCTCTTTCAATACTAAAATATTTTAAAAAATATAAGGGATATATATCATCCTCACAATTAAAAGTAAAAATTATTTTACTTTTAATTACTTTATTTGTCTAAAGTTTATCTATAATTATGTTACTTTACATGGATATTGAAATATCTTATTTGTCACTAAGAGTGCCCGAGTGGAATATTTTTCATACTATAATGTTAACACCAAAATCAAACTGATTGTTTTACAATACTTTAGTTAAAACTAACCAAACATATATATTTATTATTGTTTTTGTTTTTTGTTATTGTAAATATAATTTTCAATGTAAAGAATATCATTATTTTTTATTTTAAAAGACACATGCATTAAGGAAGTGCACATCTCTAATATGAAGTTGTAGAATGCCCCTCTCAACACAATAATAAATATTAAATTATAATTCAATAATTACTTTATATTATTTTTTTTCTATTAAATGGAAATGATATTAAGCCAATCATTACATAGTAGTTATTAATCATCACTAATATCTCCACTCTCAACATAAACTTTCTTTTTTATAAATCTTGTTACATATTTCTAAATCCTCTTCAATAAAAAATTTAAGAACATTTACCATATAGCTTTGTTGTTTCACCAAAACACTAATCTTGGTTCACCAATTCACTGCCCATATGATTTGGAGAATTAACCATATAGTTTGGAGTTCTACATTCCCACTTGCACTTAATACTTATGGCATGGATTATCCATACCAGTTTCGAGCAGTTTTGGAGAATCAATAACGTAGTTTGGCAGCTCTACATTGACATTTACTAATAACACTTTCGAAAATACATTGGCACTTACTAATAACACTTTGAGTTCATATTGAAATTTTGATCATGAGAACGGTTTATCTAGCAGCGAGTTTTATCATAATGGTCTATCCATTTGAATTTGCTTCATAGTAATCTCAATTTATCTTTTCTCTTAACGACGTTAATGAATTCCTGACTAATCCCTTTTCACTGTCTCTGCTAATTCTCTGTATTATCTAACAGAGTTTCGATATCACCTGCCATGTACTTGAAGTGTTTCACATCGATCCTTTTAAGTGTTTCACATTGATCCCTTTAATGAAATTAAAATATATGCTGATTCTTAAACGATGTCTAATGTGGTTCGGTACTTTTCCCTGGTGGGCACATTCTTATTAAATTATAATAAATTTAATTTAGATTGCAAGCCCACATTTTATAGAATGTTGAAATTACACCAACAATCTAAGGAACACCTAATGCTGACTTGATCAAGATACTCGTGAGAAACAAAGTCATTTTGAAATGAAGGGTCATAAAGGTTGTTTTTGCCACTGAGATTTTTATCTATTTATTAATCATCTTATTATTTTTTTGATTTTACATATTTTATATATTTGATTTTTTTTTTCTATAATATGATATTAACATTTCAAATATATGATATTAACATTTTAATATAGAATGTAGTCTTTTTTTCTAAGTGTTTTTTTTTATAAGTAATTCACGTGACTGAATTTTTATAGCTCCTCACATTGTAGAACTTATTTTGTAATTTATTTCAATGGTTTTGAGTTTGGAGTGAAAATGTTATAGTTGTTTTATTTGTTTTTTTTTAAAGATAATAAGTTTATAATCAAAAATACAATAATTTTGAATATGATGGATAACATACATATAACTTAATTAAGAAAAAATTTATATATTATTTATAATTTTGTTTGTGAAAATTTATGATATTAATATACTAACACAGTTATATTGAATAATTATGCTTGTATATAAAATATATTATTATATAAATATCTAATATCAATATTAAAAAACTACAATTATTAATATTAATTGTTAATTAGGAAATGTGAATTAGTTGAATTGTATGGTTTATTAACTCTTATTAATATATTATTTATTAAATGTTACAAAAATTAATTGAAAATGAAAATAATTCTATAAAAATTAGAGATTATACCTTTATTTTTATTTATCCAAATATTTATTCAAATGTAGGATTGACACTAAAACGAAGCATATCCAAAGCATATGAAATTAGGGCCATCCACATAATTTTAAAATTTTAAAGATTCAAAGTTGTTGCACCCCCATTCTAATATAAACCACTCCTATAGATCTATAGTACATTTGTTATACTTTTAGAGTTTTAGGGTGTAATTAAAGTAATATATTTACTAAATACCAACTCTCCTTGCAAGCACAATATGGATTTATCACAGTATTTATATACATTTTTATGTTACAAAATAATTAAATAAAAAGTTTAGTTTAAGGAAGCTTTTAATATGACAAATTCACTCCCATAATGCAAGTGGGGTTCAATCATGTTTAAGGTTTGTGAGTCAATAATTATAATAGACTCCTTTTATTATGGTAAATGCAACCATAACACAATTTATTAATGCCTTAATGTATGTAAAATATGTCTAATCAATAATGTTCAGAAAATCATCATATAAATAGCATACACTCATTACAATACATGTTTTTGAGATCATTACATCACATACTATAATTTTCCTCTGGTAGGATGCTTATGGGGATAAGTACGTGTAATTAAGGGAAGGATTTCAAAATAGTAGCATTCTACCTCAATGGCCACTTCTATGATACATAATAACTTATGAAAACACACAAACTTCACTTGAAGACTTGGTCAATTGGTGAATATGATAATAGTGTACTTCTAATAAAACAACATGTTAAATGGATAATATTGTTAATAAATTTCTCTTGAAGATTGTGGCTGTCAATATCAATATGTTTGGTTTTGGAATGATACATTAGATTGCATGGATGAATAATGCAAATTTAAATGTCACACCTCAACTCCTTTGATTCATCCTACATCATTCAAATCTCAGCAAGATAATTCTTGAGACCCATGCTTCATTTGTCGTTTTCTTAGCTATTCCATGCTCTACTTTAGAAGATGAAAGAGGAGAGTGAATGCATGAAGTTGCTAAAATGTTGTATGCAATGTAACTTCCAGCAAACCCACTCACATCCATTGGTCCTACAATATCTAGTATGACATTGGATTTTGTGTGTCCTCTAGTAATTCTACATCCCAATTCTTTCCTCATGACTTACCAATGATGTTTTCACCATTCCCAGAGGTCTTCAACTTCAATGAAGACATCATTAAAGTTGTAGCATTATCGGGTTAAAAGTTCATGTAATAAAGTTAATACAGGAAAAATAATACGAAGGTAATGTGACATGTATTCTAAGTTGAATACTGGACAAAGCATCCTAGAGGACATCACTTGTTGTTTATTATGGCTAAGGAAATTGCCAAAGTGATGTGGCTCGTCCACGTGGCCCTACCTCGACTCGATTCCTCCGGTACCTTTCGGATTTGGTGAATTGATTAGGTTTGATTTTCAATCGGCTGTGGTTGATCCGACCATTGATTGTACCTGTACTTGGTTGACCTACCCTTCATACCTGGCTTCTCCTCCAGCCTACACCTGTCCGCCTCGATTAGTGGTTAACCCTAATTCTCCGTTCCGGTTTATGGTCGATGCCTTTTCGCGCTTTTGGTCATTTGTGCTATGAACTTCGACGCTCTGCAACTGATTTCTGGTTCGGTTCTGTATTTGGAGGAAATTTATCTGTGTGTGGTCGTCTTTGGTGATTTTCTGGTCGGATTATGTGGTTTTCCACCGTGGTTCCGTCGGTACCTCTGTTACTCGGTTGCTTTGGTAAGTTTGCTTTGGTTCCGCGTCTCTGTCAATGGTTTTCTCTCGGGTTTCTCTGTTAACTTGCTCCTTAGCTAAGTTTGCTGGTATGTTGGTGAATACATGGTATTTCTCTGGTTATTTTCCCGCCTCGACGACCTTGCTCTGCTCCAGAACGACGTGCATTCGAGAACCTGTTTCTCTCGGCCTCGGCGCTCAACTCTTCCAACCTGTAAGCTGATTTTCCCTGTTATAGTTTCGTGTTTGTTTATTGAATTCTCTGCTAACCTCTCTGGCTCCTCTGTGGTCAGGTGGGTGTTCTCGGCATCATGGCGTCCGCTCACTTTCAGGTAAATAACCTTCTCCCTCGTAACCCTTACTCATGCATGCATTCGTTTCATTTCATTACTCTATTACAGTTCGACACTTAATAAGTCACGGGGTTTTTCTGTGTTTCTTTTCCAAACCCTAACTCATGCATTTGTTCTGTTGACTGTTGCAGGTGGCGGCACTGTGGGTGTCTGCAATAATCGGTGGCTTCGCGTTCCCGGGTAGTTCTGCATCTTCTCTATTTGTCGTTTGTCCTGATATTTCGTCTGCCTGTAGCTAGATATGATATCGGTCTTTTAGAGAAAGGATTTCTGTCATTTGTGGCCTTACACGGCACTGTCTGTTTGCATTTGTCTGTAGTAGGCTTCGGCCTCTGTAGGGTCTGTTACTTATCTATGAACGATGTATGGACTCGATGTAATTCTCTGTGGTCACGCTTGTTTCAAAGCATAGAGGGTTCGACCCTCGTCATATGGTTGATTGTAACTAATTTATTTTCGGCTCAGACCGACATTATGATATATATATGCATCTGTTTATCTCTGAATTCGATTTCAACTATTTTGGGTTCGGTGCCTTACCCGGACTTGTTCGTTCGCTCCTTATCTCGTTACTTGTTGTAGTTATGCCTGCGTCTCACTCCATACTTGGTTAGCTGTCTTGTTACTTGTATGCGGTTGCTCTGTGCGCGGTAACTGGAAATTACTCCTTATGTTTGTCCACCTGCATATTCACTTACCTGTGCAATTGTTTACATGTATTCGACTATAGATTACAGTCCTTCGATACTGTTATTTTAATTACAGTAATGTACAGAAAAGCTTTAAATTCTCAGAAGTAAAGATTTACTCAGCAGATAAATTTACTCTGTCATGTACAATAATTTCTAGAAGAGGAAAATATATTAAGAGGAATGAAGTTCTTTTTCTTGTATAACAATGACAATGTTTCTCTATTTGATTTCTCCGCTGCTGAACTGAACCCTCGTAATGCATTTGTTTTGGTCTTTTGTATCCCAAGAGGATCCTGTTGGTAACTGTCCTTTACCAGTTTACAAAACAATTAGGTAACCGAACTCATTCAGTTTCCTTGTTCGTCAGTTATGAACCTGACTCCTAACTACTCTAACACTGGCCCCACAAAGGTGACTGTGTACATTATTTGAAATAAACTAATTCTACCTGTTACAATTTTCACTGACAGCTATAAAAATAAACTAATTAAAATTAACTAGCAGAGATTCTAAATAACTGTAGTTGACTCTGACAAAAGAAATAAAATTAAATTAAAAGAAACTAACAGTCTTGCTGTCCCTTGTCGATTTGCTTAGTCTTCCCAGTCTTTTTCTGAAACTTCGTGTGTCCCGTTTCGGTCTTCACCCTGTCGTCTAGATGCTCCTACATCAGGCTACCGGGGTAAAAGAGAGTTCTCATGGCTCCGTTCCATGAGCTCCTCCACCGAATAACCTGCCCTTTGAAGCTGTGCTTTGTCGAGCCAGGAACTTTCCTCTAGGGGACGGTCCTTCCACTTGACAAGATAGCGCAGATACTCCTTCCTACGCGTCCGTTTAGCTACCTGTGTGTTGATAATCCCTTCAATTTTGTGAGTCTTAACTGACGGTAACTGTTTCTTCCAAAGACTGCTCTCGAACTGGGTGTCCCGTTGTGGCTATACCATGTTTTCATCTGCTGCCTGGGCATGATACGGAAACAGATCTGCCACGTTGAATATGGGCGATATGCCTATATCAGGTGGCAGCTGAATTTCGTATGCATTCGCTGAAAACTTGCGAAGGATTTTGCATGGGCCGATTTTTTTGAGCTTTAGTTTGTTATAAGTTCCCTTAGGAAACCTTTCCCGACGCAAATGCGCAAGCACTTCGTCTCCAACCTCGAAATGTACCTCACGCCGCTTGACATCTGCATGCTGTTTATATTTCTGTGTGCTGTCCTGCAATTTCATCTTGACTTTGTCATGTAGTTCAGTCATTGCCTCGGCAAAATCTTCCCCGTCTGCACTCCTCCTTTCCAGCTGTCCTAAATCTCGCAATTCGTGTACTCCCCGCGGATGCATACCATACAATATCTGGAATGGGCTTAGTCCAGTACTCCGGTTAGGCGAATCGTTGTAAGCGAATTCGGCCTGGGCTAGAGCTCGATCCCATAATCGCGAGTTTTCTCCGGTCAGACTTCCCAATAAATTTCCCAAACTCCTGTTAACTACTTCCGTCTGTCCGTCAGTCTGCAGGTGATACGCGGAGCTGAAATTTAACTGTGTGCCCAGCTTTTTCCACAGGGTGCGCCAAAAATGCCCCGTAAATTTCACATCCCTGTCTGAAACTATAGTCCTCGGTAAGCCATGTAGTCGAACTACTTCTGTAAAGAAGAGGTGTGCCACATAAGTGGCGTCGCTAGTCTTCCGGCACGGAATGAAATGAGCCATTTTGGAAAATCTATCAACCACCACCATCACTGAATCATACCCCCGCTGCGTTCTGGGAAATCCCAGGACAAAGTCAATACTGACTGAATCCCAAGGTCTGCTTGGAACTGGTAGGGGCGTATATAACCCAGCATTCTGGCTGTGCCCTTTCGCCAGTTGACAGATTTTACATCTGGTTACATATCTCTGTACATCTCGACTCATTTTTGGCCAGTAGTAAAAGTGTCCTAGCTGTTCCAATGTTTTATCAACGCCAAAATGTCCTGCCAAACCTCCGCTATGCTTCTCTTTCACTAAATTTTCCCTCATCGAACAATCTGGAATACATAGCTGTCCTCCACGAAATAACAATCCGTCCTGTAAATTAAAATCCAGCCATGAGCTTGTATTTCGTAGAACAGGATTCTGGCATGCCTCAAAGGCTTCTTTGAAATCTGCGTCCATCTGGTACAAGTCCTTCAAATATTCAAACCCCATTACTTGTATGCTGCTTTCCTGTAAGAGTAAAACTCTTCTGCTCAAAGCATCCGCCACTTTATTGGCTGTTCCGCTTATATGCTTTAGCACGAAAGTAAAACTTTGTAGGTACTCCACCCACTTGGCATGCTTGTGGTTCAGTTTGTGTTGATGCGTTATGTACTGTAACGCAGAATTATCAGAGAACAAGACAAACTCATTGCCGAGTAAGTAATGCCTCCAGTGCTTCAAGGCTTGAACCACTGCATAGAATTCTTTATCGTAGGACGAATACTTCTGCCGGCTTTCGTTTAGTTTCTCACTAAAGAATGCCACAGGTCTGTCCTCTTGACTGAGTACAACACCTATAGCTGTCCCGCTTGCATCACACCTGACCTGAAAAGGTTTGCTGAAGTCGGGCAGCCTCAAGATTGGCCTTTCTGTTATCTTCTGTTTCAGAAGTTGGAAACTGTCTTCTGCTGCTCTTGTCCAGCAAAAAGGTTGACTGGCCTTTTTGATGGTTTCTAACATCGGCGCGCAGATCTCACTAAAATTCTTGATAAACTTCCGATAAAAACTTGCTAAACCGTGAAAGCTACGTACCTCGAATAAACTCTTTGGTGACGGCAAACTCATGATTGCTGTAATCTTCTCTGGGTCCATTTTTAATTCATTCTCTGCCACTACAAATCCCAGATATATCAACTCCTTCTGTAGGAAAGTGCATTTCTTCAAATTCACCAGCAGTTTGTTCTGCTGCAGCTTTTCGAACACTTTTCGAATGTGCTGAAGGTGTTCCCTTTTTGTCCTGCTAAAAATTAAAATATCATCCAGATAGACTATCACGAATTTTCCAATAAATTCCTTTAGCATTTCGTTCATCAGTCTCATAAATGTACTTGGAGCGTTACTCAACCCAAATGGCATAACTAGCCATTCGTACAGCCCTTCATTGGTCTTGAAGGCTGTCTTCCATTCGTCGCCTTCTCTAATCCTGATCTGATGATACCCACTTTTCAGATCGATCTTTGTAAAATATGCTGCTCCACTAAGGCAATCCATCATGTCATCCATCCTAGGCAAAGGAAACCTGTAGCGGATGGTGATTTTGTTTATAGCCCGTGAATCGGTACACATTCGCCATTCGCCACCTTTCTTAGGCGCAAGGACTGTGGGTACGGCACAGGGACTTAAGCTTTCTCTGATCAGCCCCTTGTCCAACAATTCCTGTACTTGTTTGCGTACCTCCTCATTGTCCTTTGGACTCATTCTGTACGCTGCCTTATTTGGTAAACTCGCTCCTGGTATAAAATCGATATGATGGCTGATGCTCCTCTTTGGAGGTAATTTATCAGGTAATTCCTCTGCTGCAATATCATGAAACTCCTCTAACAACTCCTGTATTTCCTTAGGCAATTCTGTCCTTTCTGAGCTCAGCAATACTGGCTTCATCCTCCTTACAACTGCAAAATTTACTTCAGTTTCATCCAGCTGTTTGATGAACTGTTTTCCTCCCAATAACAATGCCTTTGTTCCACTAGATTCTGCTGAATCTTCTTCTTTGATGGGCACTAATGTATGTTTAACCCCATCCTTTGTAAACTTGTAACAATTCGTCTTTCCATCGTGTGTCACCCTTCGGTCATACTGCCAAGGTCTCCCAAGCATTATGTGGCACACGTCCATGGGCATCACATCGCAGACCACTGTATCGTGGTACTTGCCAATGCGAAACTCCACCTCGCACTACTCATCAACCAACAATTGGTGGCCTTTCTGTAGCCACGACACCTTGTAAGGTGTGGGGTGTTTCAGTCGTTTTAACCCCAACTTCTCTACCATCTCAGTGGCAACTAAGTTATCTGTACTCCCACTGTCTATTATTACTTTGCAGCACTTCCCGTGAGATTTACAAACTGTCCGAAACAGTGACTTTCGCTGAGTCGGTTCAGACACTTCTTTGGTTGGTTTCAGCAGAATTTTATTCAGGAGCAATGCCTCTCCTGTTTCTGCTACATCCTCCACTTCTCGTGGCTGTGTGTCTGCCTCTTCTGGCTGAACCATATAGGTTCCTCTCTGACCTGTCTGCTCCACTTCTGGGCATTCAAAGGATCGATGTCCCCATTTTTGACACCTGTAGCACTGGAAACCAGTTCCTCTTCCGCGGCCATTCCCTCTTCCACGCTGATATGACCGACCTCCTCTAGTGCTATCTCCCTTGTCAGCTGTCCCTGAAGTTTTTGAGCTACTGCCTTCTTCATTATTTGCAGTACTCTTTCCTCGTCCATAGGACTGTCCTCGTCCTCTACCACTTCCTTTTCCCCTCCTGTTATTTTGCTTTCTGTTAATCTTCTCCTCAGCTTTTACAGCACTCTGAAAAGCTTCCTCTATATTTCTGGGGGAAAGAATACTAATTTCATCTAGGATCTCCATCCTCAAACCGTTAACATACCGTGCTGTCTTTTCTGGAGTCTCGTCCGTGTAACCAACACGTAAATTGACTCGGTAGAACTCTTCGGTGTATTCTTTAACAGTCATACCTTTTTGTCTCAAACTCTGTACTCTCCGACACAAGTCAACCTGATAATCTTTAGGTAGAAACCTGCCCTTCAGTTTCGCTACCATCCTCTCCCAACTTCGTATGGGTGTCTTATTCAATCTTTTTCTGTCTTCCTGGACATTATCCCACCACAAGAGGGCATGTCCCTTCAGTTTAGTAGTGGCGAACTTAACTTTCTTATCCTCCTTAATCTCTTCATTCTCAAAATATTTATCCAGTTCGCTAATCCAATCTAACAAAATATCAGCAGACAGACTACCATCATAATTTGAAATTTCTGTCTTTGGCTTGCTGCTGGCCAATAAAATTGAACGCAGCAGTCTGAGTTCAGGAGCTTCATCATCCGAAGCCTCCGCAGCAGCTACTGTCTCTTCCTCGCTCTCATCTCCCAACTCTGGGTCTCTTCGTCTTCCCGCTTCTACTGCCTCCAAGCGAGCTGTAAGAACTCTAATCTGTTCTCTTAATCCTTCATCTCCTCCTCCTCCTCCTCTTCGTGCACCTCTGCCACGCCCTCGTCTTCGCGCTTGTACTTCTGCCATCTTCCCTTAACTAACAATTAAATAATAAAACAAAAAAAAAACTGCTCTGATACCAATTGATGTGGCCCGTCCACGTGGCCCTACCTCGACTCGATTCCTCCGGTACCTTTCGGATTTGGTGAAAATATTAGGTTTGATTTTCAATCGGCTGTGGTTGATCCGATCATTGATTGTACCTGTACTTGGTTGACCTACCCTTCGTACCTGGCTTCTCCTCCAGCCTACACCTGTTCGCCTCGATTAGTGGTTAACCCTAATTCTCCGTTCCGGTTTATGGTCGATGCCTTTTCGCGCTTTTGGTCATTTGTGCTATGAACTTCGACGCTCTGCAACTGATTTCTGGTTCGGTTCTGTATTTGGAGGAAATTTATCTGTGTGTGGTCATCTTTGGTGATTTTCTGGTCGGATTATGTGGTTTTCCACCGTGGTTCTATCGGTACCTCTGTTACTCGGTTGCTTTGGTAAGTTTGCTCTGGTTCCGCGTCTCTGTCAATGGTTTTCTCTCGGGTTTCTCTGTTAACTTGCTCCTTAGCTAAGTTTGCTGGTATGTTGGTGAATACATGGTATTTCTCTGGTTATTTTCCCGCCTCGACGACCTTGCTCTGCTCCAGAACGACGTGCATTCGAGAACCTGTTTCTCTCGGCCTCGGCGCTCAACTCTTCCAACCTGTAAGTTGATTTTCCCTGTTATAGTTTCGTGTTTGTTTATTGAATTCTCTGCTAACCTCTCTGGCTCCTCTGTGGTCAGGTGGGTGTTCTCGGCATCATGGCATCTGCTCACTTTCAGGTAAATAACCTTCTCCCTCGTAACCCTTACTCATGCATGCATTCGTTTCATTTCATTACTCTGTTACAGTTCGACACTTAATAAGTCACGGGGTTTTTCTGTGTTTCTTTTCCAAACCCTAACTCATGCATTTGTTCTGTTGACTGTTGCAGGTGGCGGCATTGTGGGTGTCTGCAATAATCGGTGGCTTCGCGTTCCCGGGTAGTTCTGCGTCTTTTCTATTTGTCGTTTGTCCTGATATTTCGTCTGCCTGTAGCTAGATATGATATCGGTCTTTTAGAGAAAGGATTTCTGTCATTTGTGGCCTTACACGGCACTGTCTGTTTGCATTTGTCTGTAGTAGGCTTCGGCCTCTGTAGGGTCTATTACTTATCTATGAACGATGGATGGACTCGATGTAATTCTCTGTGGTCACGCTTGTTTTAAAGCGTAGAGGGTTCGACCCTCGTCATATGGTTGACTGTAACTAATTTATTTTCGGCTCAGACCGACATTATGATATCTATATGCATCTGTTTATCTTTGAATTCGATTTCAACTATTTTGGGTTCGGTGCCTTACCCGGACTTGTTCGTTCGCTCCTTATCTGGTTACTTGTTGTAGTTATGCCTGCGTCTCACTCCATACTTGGTTAGTTGTCTTGTTGCTTGTATGCGGTTGCTCTGTGCGCGGTAACTGGAAACTACTCCTTATGTTTGTTCACCTGCATATTCACTTACCTGTGCAATTGTTTACATGTATTCGACTATAGATTACAGTGCTTCGATACTGTTATTTTAATTACAGTAATGTACAGAAAAGCTTTAAATTCTTAGAAGTAAAGATTTACTCAGCACATAAATTTACTCTGTCGTGTACAATAATTTCTAGAAGAGGAAAATATATTAAGAGGAATGAAGTTCTTTTTTTTTGTATAACAATGACAATGTTTCTCTGTTCGATTTCTCCGCTGCTGAACTGAACCCCCGTAATGCATTTGTTTTGGTCTTTTGTATCCCGAGAGGATCCCGTTGGTAACTGTCCTTTACCAGTTTACAAAACAATTAGGTAACCAAACTCATTCAGTTTCCTTGTTCATCAGTTATGAACCTGACTCCTAACTACTCTAACATTGGCCCCACAAAGGTGACTGTGTACATTATTTGAAATAAACTAATTCTACCTGTTACAATTTTCACTGACAGCTATAAAAATAAACTAATTAAAATTAACTAGCAGAGATTCTAAATAACTGTAGTTGACTCTGACAAAAGAAATAAAATTAAATTAAAAGAAACTGACAGTCTTGCTGTCCCTTGTCGATTCGCTTAGTCTTCCCAGTCTTTTTCTGAAACTTCGTGTGTCCCGTTTCGGTCTTCACCCTGTCGTCCAGATGCTCCTGCATCACAAAGGAAATAAAAAATATTTTGAAAACAGAAAGATCATTAATTGATATTTTATTTATGGAAATAAAGGAAATTAGAAGAAAATGAAGGCGAAAGGTCACATGTTTCATCTGATGAAGAAATTGAAGGAAAAATAGAGGAAAATGAAGAAATTTGAGGCCTCAATGATAAAAAGGCTTCTGAGGATCAGTTCATAGCTTTTGTGGTCAACCTTTTGTTTGTTGAGTTTTCTAATTGGTTTCAAAGAGGAAAAGAGAACCGAGAGGAGAAAGAAAGCAAGCAAGTAAAGGAATGACAATGAAGGAAAAAGAAAGCAAATGAAAACAAGGATCAAGGAAGGAAGACTTGGATTGAGGTGCTTAAGTGGAAATACTTGTAGGTAATAGGTTGCATATATGATTTTCTATATGGTTTTGGCATGCATGGTATATGCATGTGTGTATCTGGTTCATTTGTTGTCCCAATTCTTTCCTCATGACTTATTGATGATCTCATTACCGTTCTCAGAGGTCTTCAACTTCAATGAAGACAACATTAAAGTTGTAACATTCTCGGGTTCAAAGTTCATGTAATAAAGTTAATAAAGGAAAAATAATACCAAGGTAATGTGACGTGTATTTTAAGTTCAATGTTGAACATCAATTGTTGTTTATTATGGCTAAGGAAATTGGCAAAGGAAATGAAAAATATTTTGAAAAGTGAAACATGCATTAATTGATATTATATTTATGAAAATAAAGGAAATTGGGAGAAAAGTAAGGTGAAAGGTCACATGTTTCATGTGCAGAAGAAATTGAGGCAAAAATAGAAGAAAATGAAGAAATTAGAGGCCTCAATGATAAAAAGTATTCTGAGGATTAGTTCACAACTTTTGGGGTCAACCTTTTGTTTGTTCAGTTTTATAATTGACTTCGAAGAGGATAACAGCACCAAGAGGGGAAAGTAAGAAAGAAATTAAAGGAAGGACAATAAAGGCAAAAGGAAGGAAATGAAAACAAGGATCAAGGAAGGAAGAGTTGGATTGAGTGGCTTATGTGGAAATACTTGTAGGTAACATGTTGCATGTATGATTTCCTAGATGGTTTTGGCATGCATGGTATTTGCATGTGTGTCTTTCGTTCATTTGTTGTCCTAATTCTTTACTCATGACTTATCAATGATGTCATCACTGTTCTCTTTAGTCTTCAACTTTAATGAAGAGATCATTAAAGTTGTAGTGTTCTCAGGTTAGAAGTTCATGTAATAAAGTTAATAAAGAGAAAATAATACCAAGGTAATGTGACATGTATTCTAAGTTGAATGTCAGACAAAGCATACTAGAGGGCATCACTTGTTGTTTATTATGACTAAGGAATTTGTGGAAGGAAATGAAAAATAATTTGAAGAGGGAAAGATGAATTAATTCACATTTTATTTATGAAAATAAAGGAAATTAGGATAAAAGTAAGTTGAAAGGTCACATGTTCCATGTGAGGAAGAAATTGAACGAAAAACAGAAGAAAATGCAGAAATTAGAGGCCTCAATGATAAAAGGGCTTCTAAGGATTAGTTCACAGCTTTTGAGGTAAACCTCTTGTTTTGTTGAGTTTTATAATTGACTTCAAAGAGGATAAGAGGACCAAGAGGGAAAAGCAAGAAAGCAAGTAAAGGAAGTAAAATGAAGGAAAAGGAAAGGAAATGAAAAGAAGGATCAAGGAAGGAAGAATTGGATTGAGTAGCTTAAGCCGAGATACTTGTAGGTAACCCATTGCATGTATTTCCTAGATGGTTTTGGCACGCATGGTATTTTCATGTGTGTATTTGGTTCTTTTGTTGTCCCAATTCTTTCCTCATGACTTCTCAATGATGTCATCATTGTTCTCTTTGGTATTCAACTTCAATGAAGACATCATTAAAGTTGTAACATTCTCGGATTAAAAGCTCATGTAATAAAGTTAATAAAGGAAAAATAATACCAACGTAATGTGACGTGTATTCTAAGTTGACTGTCAGACAAAGAATCCTAGAGGGCATCACTTGTTGTTCATTACAGCTAAGGAAATTGGCAAGGGAAATGAAAAATATTTTGAAAAGGGAAAGATGCATTAATTGACATTTTATTTATGAAAATAAAGGAAATTAGGAGAAAAGGAAGGTGAAAGGTCACATGTTTAATGTGAGGAAGAAATTGAAGGAAAAATAGAAGAAAATGAAGAAATTAGAGGCCTAAATGATAAAACATCTTTTGAGGATTAGCTCACAACTTTTGGGGTCAACGTTCTGCTTGTTCAGTTTCATAATTGGTTTCAAAGAGGAGAAGAGCACAAAGAGGGGAAAGTAAGCAAGCAAAGGAAGGACAATGGAGGGAAAAGAAAGCAAATGAAAACAAGGATCAAGGAAGGAAGAGTTGGATTGAGTGGATTAAGTGGAAATACTTGTAGGTAACAAGTTGCATGTATGATTTCTTAGATGATTTTGGCATGCATGGTATATGCATGTGTGAATTTGGTTCATTTGTTGTCATCGACATGGTTTTCTCCTAGTTAGAAAGTGGTTTGATCCTTGTCTTTCAATTTCCAGATAGTCATTCTGTGATGGGATTCATTCTTGGTTGAGCTTTGGATTTCCATTAGGGTTTCGATTGAGATGAGATGGTCTAGGGAAAATCCCAAGGGTTGAGGGTGGAGATGGTTTTCTCCCTGAAGCCCTCAATAGGAAGATGGATATAGTAAATTTCAGGAAGGAATGGTGAAGGAATTTTGAGGCATCCAAGCTCAATTTGGTTTTGTGATCTTGGGACCGGTTTAGGTGAGATCACAGTAGTGTGAGGGTGGAAGTGCGTAAACCTCTAGATTCCATTATTTATTTATGCATTGGTTTATCTAATGAGGTCATACATTCATATTTGGAGTATGACATGCATGTGAATTGTTGAAAGAAAGATTTGGTTCAGCGTAATCTATTGCCCGGTGGTACCTGGAAGTCCCTCACTTTGTTGGATTTTGCATATTTCAATAAAAGACAATTTCCTCTTCTATTTTATGAGTAAATGTACTTTCTATGATGTGGCTTTAATGGTTGTTATATCATTATTATTATTTTAGTCATATGCTGGTTATAAGCATGATTATATGAAATATTTTGATTATGGCTCTTATCATGTTTTGAATGGTAAATGAATGGTTATTGAAAGAATGACATAATAGATATTATTATAGCTATTGTGAGATAGAATTAGGCCTTCTTGATGATTATTAGATAAGTTTCAGATCTCTATGTTCATATATGCATTCGTGACGTATACATTTCATGTTCACCATGCGTTTAATGGAATTACTGTTATGGTTAGGCCTGGTGAGGTTAATTTATTGTCTATATTTGTGTTAATGGATTTTTCTTAGTGTCATCTATAATCTTGGAAAGTTGTACCAAGTTTTGGGCAAAGGTCTGGCTGCTAGCGCTGAAAAGGTGGCTCAGATTTCATGGTCGCATGCACAATGTTGGGAATTCTATATTGCAGTCACTGAGAGGCAGGATTATCCATCCAAGTGGAGGCTGACATTCATTGGCTTAGCTTGTTATGTAAGTGACGAGGAGCCCAGATCACTCAAAAAACAAGTTAACTCAGTGTTATTGAACCTAGAGTGGTTATTTGGCTCCTAGGTGTCCTATAGCTCAGGAGGAAGGTTAGTAAAGTTTTAGATTGTTGATTCCACTTCCTTAACCATACTTAAGATGTTGGATGAGGTCATAGTATTCCTCATCTCATGTTTACCCCTTGGCAAGTTAGTGGTTGTGGCAAGGAGGGTTATAAATTGGTACCACAGAAAGTTGTATAATCTTTAGGTGTTATCTGATACAATATTAGTGTCAAAGCTTAATACCCCATCATTATTAATTAATAATATATAATAATAATAATAGTAAATAAATAGTAAACAATAAAGAGAAAGATAATAATAGAAAATAGTAAACAATAAAGAAAAGATAATAATAGTAAAATAATAATAAATAATCAAGATAATATAATAATAAATAAATAAATAAAATAAAAAATAATAAAGTGGAGCTCTAAATAAATATATATAAAAATAGTAGGAATAAGTAAAGTTAACAAAAGTAAAAAATAATGAAATAAGAAAAATTCAAATAAAGAGAAATATTTGATTAAATAAAACTTAAAATAAAGAAAGAAAAGTTGGCATGGATACACATGTAGAGTATGCATGCATAAGCCTTTCCATTTTTTGGTTTATTTAATGGATGACGATTCATCCATTCCTTCATGCATTTGCTTGGTCGAAAATGTTGTGAGACAAAGGATTTCTTGGTAGTAGTACAATGATTGAGGCTCGTGGTGGCCAACTATAGAAGGTTATATGCATTTGAATCTATTGCTGGGTTGGGTGGAAATTTGTTCCCAAAATATTTCTTATGGTTAGCAGAATTCCAAGAGTATTCAACTCCAAAAGCACAAGGAATCTTGTTGATATGGGTAAGTCCTCTCTAATCATGTCTTTTGAAAATTACATATTAAATAGTTGAACAATTGGGCATTGATTATTAATCATATAAATTGATATAATTATTTGTATATTATAAATCGGGGTTATTGCATATGGTATTAGAGCCTAGGCTCAACCTTTAAGGTCTATGAGCATTTTAATATAGAAAACATTGATTATTTTCAAAATTTCTAATTATTGCTTCCATAAGAGAATACTATGTAAAGTTTTAATGTCCATCACCAACTTCAAGATTATTCAACTGCTTAAAAATTTATGTGACTTCTAGTTACAAGTTTGAAGGAAATAAATATATATTTAAACGAGTTCAATAATTTTTCTTTTCATGATAAAGAAATTTAGTCAAAAGTGATTGAAAAATAAATAATTTTTTTCAATAGATGGATTGACTCTATATATATAAGATATATATAACAATAATTAATTTTAAATAAAAAATAATTACGATATATAGACAATAAATAAATATCATTTTTATACCATTTTCTTGAAGAAGATAGATAAAAAATTATTTGTATTATTAAATTTACAATTTGGATTAAAGCAGTGTCAAAATAAATTGATTTCTCATGTCAGCAATAATAACGGTAATTAGACTTTTGGAATATTTAGAATAATTGTAATAAGAGAGTTTTTTAATAAAATCAGTATTGACGTTTATGATTAAATATATAATTATTACTTTCGGTGCCAAACTATAAAAAATGTAATAAATATATTGATAAATACATAAATTTTTATAATAAATATATATTGATAAATATGTATAAAATTTCTGTGATTACTATCTATTATAATTTTATGATATTATTTGAAGTTTAAAAATTATTTTAGAAATATTTAAAATAAAAATTAATTATAAATATTTAAAATTTAATTTTAAATTATAAACTTAATTATAAATAAATAAAAATTATATTTTAAACTAGAAAACCAAACCCAAACTTAAGAGAATTTTTAGTTTATTTTATATGATACAAATAATTATTAATAATATAAACATATGTATTAGTAAAATAGATTAAAAAAGAGGTTAAAATTAATAGTTAATTTTATTATGACACAAATAATTATTAATAATATAAAAGCTATGTATTAGTAAAAATAGATCGAAAAAGACGTTAAAATTAATATTGTTCCTTTTTTTTTAAGATAAACCACACTTCGTGGATCCATCTCAGGCCACCACTATATGTTTTCTTAAGAGCTGGAGCATCACTTTTTAGAGTATTTATTTCGTATTTTAATTTGGATCAATAATTTTAATAATGTGAGATCTTAGTATTAGAGGGTTTTTCATGCTGTACCCAATATATATATTTGAATCAAAATAAAATCGCCTTATTCTAAGCTGTGTTTTATTTTGGTTAATAAAGTATAAAAGTAAAGGTATTTTTAAATGAGAATGATTATAAATAAGATAAATGTAATACTGATTAGAGGTGAATATTAAATGTTAATATATATTAAATTTTATAATTGTTTTTTTATGAATTTTTTTTTTATGTATAAGTCATTATAGATGGGAGAAAATATAAAAGTGATTTTATATTTTATTTGGAGAGAATATTCGAAATCATAAATTTCACAATTATTATGCTTATTTATGTTAGAATGAGTATAGCTTAAGATAATAAAATGCATTTTTTATTCTTATTAAGTGAAAATAAATAATGTTGGTTTAGTAATCAAACTAATTTGATTTAATGAAAGTTACTGAGTGATATTTAAAAATTTACATCATGAGATAGTACATGTATCTAATGCATTAATTAGGTATCAAATTCTATTTATTAGGTACTTGTTATATTCTTAATATATGAAAATATTTAATGTTGAGCTAATAAGAAATTGGAAATGTAAAATAATTAATTTGAATCTCGTGAAAATTAATAATTAGGATTTTTTTTATCTTTATATAAAAATGAATTATACTTAGATAATAGTGAATGATTATGAAACTACATTGAACAATTATCTTATAATTTTCTTCCTATAAATTTTTTGAATGCTTATTGATTGTCTTATTATATGGTCAAGATGTGCTAATTTGTGTAATTGTGAATTTTCTATGCAATGTTGTATCAGATAAATGTAACATTAGAAGTGAAGTGGAATTCAAACTTGGTTTGCTACAGGGTAGATCATGGATCCTAAGCATAAAAGACAAACCGAAGTCACCCCTGAAGTGGAAACCCCACATCCACCACTACAGAGATTGGAACCCCAGATGAGTAAGCTATATTATGTTCCCTTGGGGAAATGAAAAAAATCTTTAAGGATTTGGTCACAAGATAAGGTCAAGGTCAAAGAAATGATCAAGTTCATGGAGGGGAGTTCGAAAAAAATGGAGAGAAGACTTAAATTATTAGTTCAATGTCAAAGATAGACAATCAAATGTTGATACTATCAAAGAAGTCCAAAAATCAAAATTACTAGAGTTCATAGGTCAAGATGGGGGTTCAAGAGTAGAATCTTGGGTAATTAGTGTCAAGAGAGCACTTATATTTAAGGCATGTACTTCAAGGGAAAAACCCAAATAGATATGAGTCTACTAAAAGGAGAAGCTTTATTATGGTTGTTAAATGAAGAAACGAAGATGCAAGGCCCATTATAAGTGACTTGGGAAATGTTTGAGAAAGCTTTAAGAACAAGGTACCTATCAAAGGAATAAAAACAACAACTAATAGGGGCTTTCCATGTAGTGTGACAAAATGGTAATCTATCAAAAACTATAAACTTGAATTCTATGTGTTGGTCCATCATGTGGACTATATGACAGATGATAAACATCAAGCTAAAAAATTCTAGCATGGCCTCGATGCTTTGGTTCAAGCGAAGGTCGGCATGTGGAAACCCACCACTATGGCAACAACCATTAGGTTAGCCAAACAAGTCCCGAGGATGAAAATATGAGAAAGAAAATGGTGGATGATGGAATCATAGGGAAGGAACCCCCCAAGGCGACGATAAATATGACAAGGGGGAAATCATATGGATTCCATGGCAGGAAAAACAATGTTACATTGATTATGAGTGCAATTTTTGGGTTACCCCGAGGATGACATAGGGGTCAGCCTTACTTGAGAATAACTAATTGTGGAGGTAAGGGATTTCATGGCCAAATATAGGGATGAAGTGAGGATCAACCTCAAATAGAATGTTCGGAATGTGTAGGTCCACATTACAAAAAGGATTAGGAAATAAATGAAAACTAGGATGACCAGATAAACCACATCAAATTGATGCCGCCATAAAGCATCGCTAGGCCGAGCACCAAGCCACAATTGTGGATTCTACAAGTATGATAAATAACATTCCTCTATCTATGTTAATTGATCTAGGTGCCACTAATAGTTCAATATCTCCTTTAGCACTACTTAGACATGGATTGAGAACTCATGAGCAAAGTAACTTTAGGATGGTAGAAATGCCATGAGGCTCTCAGCAATTAGTAGGATCAGTAGTAAAGGGTTGCAATGTTAACATTGGAGGATGTGACACCAAGATGAGCCTGTATATAATGGACTTGTAGGCTTATGAATTAATTGTAGGAATAGATTGGCTTGAACCTCATAAAGCTATAGTGGATTTATATAATAAGACAATTCTCTTCAAAAATGACCAGGGAGAACCCACAATAATCGAGGGAGTTAAACATGATATTAAATTGCACCTCATATAAGCCCAGAAAGTTAATAAGTGTATGAGGAAAGGATGCAATATTTATGCAATAGAGGTGGTTCATGCTGATGGGAAGTCCTATGATAGTTTGCACCCGCAGCTTTTTCAAATTGTAGATATATTTCCTCTAGAGCTATTGTTAGTGTTAAGATATGAATAATACAATTCACCTAATTCCACAATAATTTTCAACCCGGGTGTTATAGACATATTTGGGCACTATAACCCCAATCTCATATGTCCATAAAACAAGGGCTTCTAAGCCCCTGAAAGTGTTGTTTCATACCCTAAAGTAACAAGGTCAACTGATTACATCATCTTCCAAAAGTTCTCCTTGAAAAACTACTCAAAACTGATCAAAACTGGACCATATAGACTGCTTAGTGCTAAGGGTGCAATGCATCTCACCTACTACATGCAGAAAGTTTGATGCATACTGAAAATCCCTTATGTAGGGTGTGATGACCGAGAGCAGACAGATAGCAGAGGCAGTTGGCTAGGTGGAAACCCAAAGAATCTTCTAAAAACTGCCCATTTGACACTTGCCTCTCTGAATTCGCACAGGGATGAGTAAGAGATCATGAAGTCTCCAAGTGGAACCAAGAACTATCATAGAAATGAAACTAATCAAAATCCTAGAAGTTGACTCACCCACCTGCAAATATCTATGTATGGATCCCTCATCCTAGAGATCCAGAAGCTAGAATTTTGTATTTTGTAAGGAAGTGTTATTGGTTTCTCTGTGAAACATCATAGTTTTGGGTGATCTAGCTTTTCATGAGGCGAAGAGGGCTTTCATGCTGTGAGGATGGCACTAGATCAGGCAACTCAGTTGTAATCCTCTCTTCTACTACTTCTATCAATAATGCTATTTGAATTTTCCTCCATATTCTTGTATATATTCTGAATCTTGTATTGATATATGCATTTGTATGGTTAATATACATCTAATCCTATATTGTTTATGGTTATATCTCTATGCTTTGACGGTATTATGCTGCTTTGGCTCTACAGGTGTTCTTTGAAGCGGGACAAGTGAGGAAAGAGTGGCAAAGCTCTATCAAATGGGAGAGGAAACAAGTAATGAGCAAAGGGAAAGACTAAGTTTGGTACTCTCTACTTCTCTCTCATTTATCTCTCATAAAGAAAAACACAAGTAACTTTAGTTTGTTTGTTTCTAAGATAGCTGCCCATCTTAGTGGGACTAGCAGCTCTGAATGGACACTAGCTTTCCTGATGACACCAGGGCTCAACTGGTTATTTCAAAGTTATCATACAAGGTATATACATGCCATAAATTCCCTACCAACCATTGAACATTCAATCATAACATAACAATGTTTAATAGCAAGTTATAACTCTAACAACAAATAAGAGTAACAACAGGTTAAGACTCACAACAACACACTGAAATCATTACGCAGCATAGAGATAAGAAAAAAGAAAATAAACCTATACACACATCTAATACAACAACACCTGGTCAGGTGAGTGGGCCAAACTCCCTGACCAGGGATGTGGCAAGATTGAGATCTAAAAAATACTCAAAGGATCCACAATTGTATTAATAAAAATATCATTACAGAGGTATGCTATTACAACTCAGAAATATCATATATCTCATAGTGGTGGCTTTCCTAGCCCATACTCATTGCTTATAAATTTCATAAATCCACTAACAATGCCTAAGGTTACGATAGTCTTCTGCATGCAAATAAATAGTGGTTTCTTTAGATACAACATAATTCAAAGATAGCACATGTGTTGGTCCATATGTTGATCCACCATTTCAGCTAATATCCAAAAATAGCACTACCACCTCAATAGTCATCGTACGTTGAACCATGCCTTTGATCATCCTTCCTCCAAATCTGCATGAAATCTTAATTTAGCAAGTCGCTTTACGCAGTGATCCCCTATGGCTACAATTCAATGATTAACATTTCACAAAGACATGACAATAGGTTTACCTTCATTGTTTAGAATGTAAATCGACCAACAAGGGAATCAAATGAGTTCAAGAGAGGGACAGAAAGGTGGGTAAAAGTAGGCAAAATTAGCAACCAACATTTCCCCCCAACTAGCCTTTCTGCATGTCTTCATGCACCTCATCTCCTGTGTAGATCTGTGTTAGATCCACTGTGGTCAACATGGAGTTGTCGAAGGTCAATCTTCGCCACCATTTTTATTCAAGGAACCTTGTATCCATATGTGTGAAGGAATTCCTTCCACCAATCCTTTAGTACCATGTAAGTTGGTGTGTACTCTTTAGCTAGCAACCAAACAATGGGAAAACAAAATCTCAAGCCCATCCATCAGGTCCTACCGATCGGAATACATGTGATATGTCATGGTACTCTTTCTAAATCCTGAATAAAGTTAAAGGCCCCAAATGGTTCATATACTCCTAAAACAGTTGAAGACAACACTCATCATTTCTAATAGTCAGCCCAAGCCTCCTCCTTACAAGTAAAAATTTTCTTTGTACTCATGTCAGCACAACACTTCTACATTGCCAGCATCTGACCCCTCCATCCTTCTATTTCCAAGAAGGTATGATGTTCATTAAAATTATTCGTAGTGTGATAATGCTCTTCACGAACTACAAGTGACATATTTTCTTGGTTCTCTTCGAACATGTTGAAGGCTTTCTTCCATTTAACTTGATTAAGTGTGAAGGTGGTGAATGCTCAAACCTAGACATCCTCCACATATGGCACTAGATTAAATGATTGATTGGCTCCCAAAAAATAATCATGCATGTAGAGTTTGCACATCAAGTGTTGGTTTAGAATATTGTGTCCCTTCAGGATATGCAGAAAGTGTATAAGATCTTTGATTTTGTGACTTATCTATTTACAGATGTTACCCAAACAAAATACCATGTACTATTCATGGAGGAACAAATCATAACTATGACAAGGAGTTCAGCACAGCATTACCTGTTGTGCCAAAGTGAACATTTCATCTTTCCTAGGCTTCAGTAGGTTTACTTTTTCCTCTAGTTCTGTAATCCTTTTCTTATACTTTTCCTATTGCTACTTGGCTTTATCCATGTGAGTCACGTAATGAGTCACTACTCCCACACCTTGTTCTTGAACCCATCACACTCCTTTCCGGTGGGCTTCCAAAGAGATTGACCCCTGTTGAATGCAAGATGTAGTAGCATACCATTTCTGAATTTTAGCGGTGAAGAAGAATTACCACGACTCAAACAGATGTGACAATGGTTCGGTCTGCACTGTTGAAGAAGTGGTTTTAGGTCTAGGATTCATAGAAACCCAACTGACATTCTTCATATGATTATTCACCCATCTCCATATGGATAACACCTACTTCCTTAACTTAATAATATCGAATTTTAATTGCATATTTTCATTGAATTGTGATCAATATTGTTACGTCCCTATATCACTAGTATATCCCCTTGTTGTTATTAGTGCAACCTAGTTATCGTATTATTGTGCCCATATAGTGCCCATGTTGTTATTATTGTGCCCCATAGAAGCCCACTATTGTTATTGTTGTGGTCCTACAATATTATTTTTATGTAGGCTCTGATTGTATTTGGACCCATTAGACTCCTATATATAGAAAGGAGGTCTTGCCATTTGTATCATCCAAGAATTGTTCATTTGTGTAATGTAAAGGAGTTTTTCCCCTTGAAGAGGCTTATTTTTAAGTCATTGATCTATCTTTTCTATCTTTTTGTGAGCTGGTTTCATAACATTTGGTATCGAAGCTATGGATTCAAGGGTTTCGCTGCTCCAAACCAGTCATCGAGGAAATTTCAATATAACTTTTTCTCTATGAAGTTTTACAAGCTAAAGAAGAAACCTCATTTGATCAGAAATCATTATGAACCTTGCATACGAATTTCAGATCGTTTCTCGCTATATTTTTGAAGATATGATGTAAGGAATTTAGGGTTTTTCCAATCTCCTGAATTCCATCATAAATAGGTCATCATGGTATTTTCTCTATAATGTTTTTTCTATGAAGGTTTAGACTCTAAAATTAAAACCCATTTGAGCCAAAATTGTGGTGAAGCTTGTACCCAAATTCAAGATCTTGTTTCACTATATTTTCGGAGAGATGGTCCAAGACATTTAGGGTTTTTGGAGGCGCCCGAATTACATCCCAAACAAGTGATGTGGGGAAATTTTCATAAATTTCTCTTTAAGCACCAGATTGAAATTTCATAAATAGGACGACCTGTAGTTTTTTGTGTATTGGCTTTAGTTCCTAAGGTCGAAACAATGACATGCGGAACTTCGTACAAGTTAGCTCTACTGAACTAGCCTATAATCATGTCATTGTGGGATATTTAGTGTAACCCTTGGAGAATCCGATCTTCATCAGACTTGTGGGGTTGGAAAGAGGACTGATAGTGCTATTGGAGGGTGGAATTTTAGATGATGGATATTTGAAATTATAGAGATACAATAGATTCAATATTGAGCTCCTACAAAGTGAAAAAAATTGTGTAGTTTTTCTTAAAGTTTTGCATATGTTTGATTGAAAAAATCATTTTAAGGAATCTAAAGGGTGTGCAAGCTAAGAATTATGGCATAGGAGAAAAAATTAAAGGAAAAATGGAATATTTGAAGACAGATTTAACAAAATTGCTACATGAAATGCTTACTAATGTTGAAAGGGTAGTAAAGGAAACTCTAATGAGAACAAGAGAAATGTTAATAATGATTTCATAGAATCTAACATTGGATTGAAGACCCACCATGTTCCAAAGATTGATGTGATGAAGCTTGATGGAAAGGATCCCATAACATGTATACCACATATGGACCAATATTTTGATCTCCATAATGTTCAAAACACACAAAAGGTACGCATTACAACTTTATATTTCGAACAAAATTAGTTTGTATGGTATCGATGGCTTTGGTCTCATAAAAGGTTTGTCACTTGGGAAAAATTTATGGAAGAAATGATAGCAGGTTATGAGGATACAAAAGGAAACACCTTTTTAAGCCAATTGATAAATCTCAAACAAAATGGTTCAATGATGGAGCACATTGAGAACTTCCAAAAATTGAATATAAGGGTAAAATATATTCCAAAGGAGCATAATATTGATGTGTTCATAGGGACTTTAAATGATAACATCCGACATGAGGTTTTCCTTTGGGAACCTGATTCATTGGAGAAGGAATTTAGGTTGGCAAAAAAATAGAAAGAAAAATTATGGCAACAAGGAAGCCTACCTCTCACAACTATAAAGATGGAAGTGTTGTTTCTCCTAGCCTTTCACCACCTACAAGGTTGACACCATAGGTGATAATTTTACTGAGAAGAAATTAATTTACATAGATGGGGAAGAGGAGCAAGAAAAGGAACAAGAAACGTCAAAAGAAGAGGATATACACCAGGAACCAATCCCAGAGAAAGAAGAAATGAATTTGACCATATCGTGTAATGCATTGACAGGAATTTCCACTCCTCACACTCCCAAGATAGAAGGGAATATCAAGAAGAAAATGGTAATATTGTTGATTGATTCAGGTAGTACCCATAATTTTGTTCATTGCAAGATAGCCAAGGAATTGAATTGATTCCTATATCCAGCACTAGAGTGTCAAGTAATGGTTTCATATAGAGGCACCATAAATTTCTCTAGAAAGTTCCATAATATCAAGCTATCCATGGGAGAATATGTCTTGAATAGTTCAATTATTTCCATTCCGATGGTGGTTCAGATGTTGTACTAGGAGTCCAATGGCTACAATCTTTGGGTACGATAGCTTTTAATTTTCAAGAACTTTTCTTGAAATTTTTTTAGGAAGGAAAGGAAATTGAAAGAATGGGTATCGAAGGGAAACTAGGAAAGATAATCAACTCTAACAGCATGACAAAGCTTCTAAATAAAGAACAATGGGGCGTAATTGAACAATTATGTTCACTAGAGGTTCCCACATCGAAATCATCTATTTCTTGAGATCTCCAAAATGTTTTGGACAAACATTCCAAGGAATTTGAGACTCCCAAAGGAAGTTTTCCCCCAAACATCAAGCCTTACAGATATCCATATGGCCAAAAGAGTGAAATTGAACATATGGTTGCAGAATTGCTAGAGGGTGGTATAATTCAACCTAGTCAAAGTGATTTCTCTGCTACAGTGGTATTGGTACACGGTAAGGATGGATCGTGGTGCATGTGTCCAGATTATAGGGAGCTCAACAAGATTACTATTAAAGATATATTTCCCATTCCCATCATTGATGAATTATTGGATGGATTAGATGGAGCAATTTACTTCAACAAGTTGGATCTTCATTCATGATATCATCAAATCAGAATGAAGACTAAAGACATTCCAAAAGCAACATTGGGAACTCATGAGGGTCATTATGAATTTTTAGTAATGCCTTTTAGCATTACCAATGCACCTTCTACATTTCAAGCTTTGATCAATTCCATTTCCAAACCCACCGTTAGGAAATTTGTGTTAGTATTTTTTGATGATATACTAATCTACAAGTTTTGGAAGCATCATGTTCCATATGTTGAGAGGGTGCTCAAACTTTTGGAGGAGAAACAGTTATAAGAAAAAAGCTCCAAATGTTTCTTTGGAGTATAAGTGGTGGAATATTTGGGTACCCAGTTAGCTCATAGCTCATCTTATCCTCGTCAATTTGATGGGAAAACTGAGGTAGTGAAAAATTGCTTTGAAGGATATATTTGTTTCTTTGTATATGACAAATAGACACAATGGGTCAAGTGGTTGCCTCTCGCTGAATGGTGGTATAACACTTCATTCCATACTACAATAAAAATGACCCCAATTATGGCACTTTATGGATATCATCCACCATCCATCACATCATGTTTAAAAGAAAATTCTAAGGTTCAAGTAGTGGAATATCACATTGAGCATAAATAACAAGTTCTAAAACTATTAAAGGATAACCTCAGTTTAGTGTAGAATAGAATGAAAGAACAAGCAGATCAACATCGCCACAAAAAAAGTTTTGATGTAGTTGACTGGGTATTTCTACGACTACAAGCATACAAAAAAATGTCCATCTAGCAAGCTAAGAAGCATAATAAATTATCACCAAAGCATTATTGTCCGTAAAAGGTGTTATGAAAGATTGGTACAGTGGAATACAAATTGGAGCTTTCTGCATCTTCCCAAGTGCACCCAGTTTTCCATTTTTCATGCTTCAAGAAGGTTATAGGTGAGAAGATCCGAGTTCAAACAATATTGCTAAAACTTCATGAGGAAGGAAAAATCATATTGGAACAAGAAGTAGTTACAAAAACAAGAAATCGACAACTATGAAATCGATCAATTTTAGAGTATTTCATCAAGTGGAAGAACTTAGCAACTGAAAATTCCACAAGGGAGGATGAGAATTTCATACAGAAGCATTGAAAACAACACTTTTTGAAGTAGAGGCGCATGTTAGGTCCCATTACTACTAGTATAACCCCTTATTCTTATTAGTGTAACCCCCTTATTATATTATTGTGCCCATATAGTTCCCATGTTGCTAGTATTATGCCCCATAGAAGCCCACTATTGCTATTGTTGTGCCCCTACAATATTATTGTTATGTAGGCTTTGATTGAATTTTGACCCCTTAGACCTCTATATATACAAAGGAGATCATGGAATTTGTATCATCCAAGAATTGTTCATTTGCGTAATGTAAAGGAGGTTGCCCCCTCGAAGAGGCTACTTTTTAAGTCATTGATCTATCTTTTCTATATTTTTGTGACTTGGTTTCATAAAAATACCTTTCTTGGATATGGGCCCTTATTTTTGTGCAATGTTCAGTAAATTCTTGCTTGATAACAACCTCCTCAATTTGTCTCATGGAGGGTGTTGTATTTGTCAGTTTTATGTCAGGGAACTCATCCACCAATTCTTGCTTCACCCTTATTTCCTCTCTCTGCTCCTCAACTAGGGGGATGGCCCCAACATTTTCCTCCATAGGTTTGAAACATCTACATTTTCCCTGAATGACTCTGGAGCTACTGGAGGCCATTGTGGTGCAGCATTTTCGACACCTTTTTCTTGTCGCTCCTCTGGTTGTTCGAGCTACTCTATTGTCCAGTTATCCTCCTCCATCTTCTAAAAAATCAGTTATGGCCCTTATGAGTTGATACCAATAGCAAAATTTTCTTCCAAGGGTTCTGTGCGAATAGTACCAACCATAGTTTCTTCAATTATTTGATCGAAAATTGGTTTTGACCCTCGCGGGTCAACACCAACAACAATGTTTTCTTCTAATATCTTTGTGTGAACAACACCAGCCACAATTTCTTCCACTTTCCCCTCGATCGACACTGGTTCTTTTGAAATAGGGTCAACCACCAGTTCTTCGATTTGTCCAATTTTTCCACCAGTCGACATTGGCTCTTGTGTGACACCGTCGACAATGGTGCCTCTAGTTTTCCCTACACTTTTAGTATTGAGGGAGAGATATTTTCTTTCATTAAGCATCTAGGGGTGTGAAATTTCCTCTCCCCTCTTGGCATTGAGGCATAAAGTGGAGAACAAGTGATATCCTCCTTGATTTCCACCCTTTCTGCACTAGCTGTTGTAATTCCTTCTCCTTCCCCTAAATTTTCTGCACTTTCCTTCTCCTTTTCCCATGCCACATGATTTTCCATTCCATCCACTTGCTCAGCAGTTGACATTAGTTCTTGTCTAACATTGTCGACCATGACTTCCACTTCCTCCTCTGATTTCTCCATCACTTTGGCAGGTGATGCTGGTTCTTGTGTAACAACATTGCCTAGAATTTATTCTACTACCAAAAATTCTTCCATGAGCTTAATGGTCGATGTTGGTTCTTGTGTTATAATGTCGACTACACTTCCTTAAACTTCCATTGCTCCTATTTCTAAGTTGGCAGTCAACGTTGGTTCCAGTCTAGCAGCTTCGCATGCACCTCCATTTACATCCACTTCTTATTCTTTTAGGTCAGCAGTCGATGTTGCTTATTGTGCAACAACATCGTCTGTGACCCCTTTCTCCATTGGTGATTCTACTATTGCCTGCTTCATCGCCAACGATTTCACTTTTTCAAAAATTGACGTTGTTTTTTGTGTAACAACATCATCTGCGGCTTCTTCTTCTACCACTAATCCCTCTTCTTATCTTCATGGCATCATCACCTTAAGTTCCTCTTATGCCAATTCAATGAATTGTGGCCAAGCCCTAGAAGTTTTTGACATGGCATTCACCACTAGCAGCGTAACAAGCATGTGGTTTGTGAGGACCGCCAACGATTTTTGTGACCAACAAGAAGACCATGCCATTAAGTATAGATTATTACATAAGAAATGTGGCATAACTAAAGAATGCACACGATGGCACTAAAGGCATGCAAGAAGTTTAAAATGGTATTTGAATAGGGTAGCAAGCCACCCTTAACAAGTGATGTATCACACCATATAATATGTGACCTTGGCCCATGGATGTGGAAAATAATTTTGATCATATCCCCTTCCCTTTTGAACCATAGTCTCCCCTACCTGCAAGAATAATTCTAGAAATTCTAGTATAGGCGATTTCTGGGTGAACCATTTCTTCCCACCTTCCGAAAAACCCACTAACAGTAAAAATAATTTCCTCTATGATAGGAATGTACAGCCATGTTATACGGGAATAGTGTCCACATGGATGTTGCTATTCCCACTAAGATGGATGGCTATCTTAGAAACAAACAATCAAAGTCTACTATTGATTCCTTTTATGAAAATAGATGAGAGGAGAACTAAGAGGGCCAACCTGAGTCTTGCACTCGATTTCCTCTCCTTCTTGATAGAGTTTTGCCGCTTTCTCTTTGTCTTCTTAGCTTCAAAAGGACTTGTAGAATCACAACAACATACTATTATGCAAGAAACAAGGATCTAAGTTCATAAATAATGCAGGATCATATGTGCATTAACCATATACAAGCATATATAAACAAATACACCAGAATATGGAAGGAAACAAGAATAGCTTTATTCAGATAAAAAGTAGCAAGAAGATTACAGCCATGAGTAGCTCTGACCCAGCGTCATCCTCCAGCTAAGAAGCCCTTCTTCACCTCAAGCAAAGCAAAATCACCCAACATTGTGAATGTACACCAGAATACCAACAACACTTCTCTATAAGTTATAAAATTCTAGCCTCTAGATCTCTGTGATGAGGGATCCATATATAGATGATTACAGACAGGTGAGTCATATTTTGGGATCTTGATTAGTGTCTTCTCTCTGACAGTTCCTGCTTCTACTTGGAGAATTAAGATCTCTTATTCATCCCTGGTCGAAAATGGAGTGGAAAGTGTCAGAGGGGAAGCTTCTGGAAGATTCCATGATCTTCCACCTCGCATTTTTGTCCCTGCCATTTGTCCATTCCCGACCATCGCACCCTACCGATGAGAAAAACAGTATGCATCACACCCTGTACATTGAGAAGGTCATATGCATCGCACCCTCTGCATTGAGCTTTCAATATGGTCCAATTTTGACCATTTATGAGCAGTTTTCAGTGGAGAACTTCTGGGAGATGATGTAATCAATTGACCTTGTTCCTTTAGGCAGTGAAGCAACACTTTTACGGACTTAAGAGCCCTCAGTTTATGGACATTTTTTATTTGGGTTGAAGTGCCAAAAAATGTCTATAACAAGCTCTCAAACAACATAATCATAGCCATCCAAGTCCAACACAAACTTGACTATAACAGCTTCATCAAATCCCTGCAACCTCTCACAATAGGTATGTCACCCTGCATTTTCAAAAAATTGCCATACATCTAGATGATGTTGGACCTGTGTTATGTCTTTAGTTTCATCCCTAATAGCTTCCCCACCCATTCTAAATATTTCTCTGTAAAGCACTTAGAGAAGCGGCAAAACCGTTGAGCAGAGCATTAGATGGTAAAGTTGCGATGATAGGGATTGTAGTTGTAAGCGATGTGGTGAAAGAGAAATCTGGGTGAATCTTATGGAAAAATCCATGGCAGATTATGGTAAATAATGGAAATTATTACAATTTGTTGGAAAGGATCATAATTCAATCCAATTGTAGATATTTGAAGTTCTAATGCATATAGATAATTACACAAGGTATGGTGAAGATCGAAATGTTAATGTGGAGTGTACGAGGCTGCGCGAGGTTCAACAACAATCATGATGAATATTATTTTTGTTAAATACGACACATTTAACATTAATACAGTACCTCTCCCAACCAAGGGATGACCATCCATGGTCATGTTTAGTCATGTCATAGGTGAAGTGTCAATCAAATCCACGAAGTCAGTTGGATACGTACCTGGTGACTTACCTTGATAGAGTAACAACACTGAAGGAGTAACAACACCAGTGTACTCAGATGAAATCATGACGAACAAAGTAAAAACACTGGAGGAGTAAAAACACTGGTGTACTTGAATGAAATCCTGACAAACTGAGTAACAACACCAGAGGCGTAACATCGCCGGTATGCTTAGATGAAATCACGACAAAAAGAGTAAACACTAGGGGAGTAACAACACCAGTGTACTTATATGAAATTGTGACAAATGGATTAAGAACACCAATGAAGTAACAAATCCATTGTAGTACTTAGGCAAGATGAACATCCACAGAATAATAGCACCAGAGGAGTGACAACACTAGTGGAGTATTAGTACCAGTGTAGTAACAACACCAATGAAGTACTTAAATGAAATCAACATTTGCAGAGTATTAGCACCAATGTTATAATAGCACCAGAAAAGTACCTACAAGAAAAATAATGGTAGAGTAGTAACAACATTTTATTTTATATATATATATCTATTTATTTATATAGTTAAAAGAGAGGTACAGAAGAAGAATTATCTACACTAACAATTTCAAAACTATAATTATCAAAGAGATGTTTAATAAAGGAGTCTTTCAAAACTGAATGGTGATATAATATGAGGCGATGTCCATTTACAGTCACAGGAGTATGTGCCTCATCATTTGTTATGAGTCTAATAGTCTCATTATCAAACACCTTCTGAACTTCATATTTGAACCGAGATTCATAGAGAAACGTTGAATCTCCTCTTTGAAATACCTTTTTCTTGATAAATTTATCATGCCATTTATTTTGTTGTTTCTGAATTGCAGCAATGTTCTAGACAACTACTGGATGAATTTCATTCAACTCATTTCACTGCTCCAATTGGCGTTTTTGGTCTTCTCGAAGATCCAAAACTCCTTCAAGGGTTTTCATGAGCATCTTAGTTTCAAATTCCACTGGAAACAAAGGAGATTTACGATAGGCAAGCTTGTATGGTGAAAATCCTATTTTGTTCTACCATGTTGTTCTATATGCCCAAAGTGCCTCAAGAATATTTTTAGCCCTATTTCAGTGATGGTTTGCTACAGCCTTCATAAGGATATTCTCCAACACTTTGTTTGTACTCTCGACTTAACCATTCACTTAAGGATGATATGAAGATGTCACCCTATGCTTCATTTGATACTTCTTCATAAGTCATGCTATTATATGTAATGTGAATTGTGCCCCCTCATCTAAAACTATTTCTCTAAGAGCTCCATACTGAGAGAAAAATAATTTGAATAAGAAATATGAGACAACGTATTGTGTTTCTTTCACAACGACCTTAGCCTCTACCAACTTAGTCACATAATTTGTTGAGACTAGAATGCAGACTTTCTGATGTGATAATGGACTGAATTGCCTAACGAAATCAATAGACATTTCTCAAAGGGCTCAAGAACTAGTTGAGGCTATAACGACATCTCATCCGACCGACCAAGTTGTCCCATCCTCTGGTAACTATTGCAGCCTCTAACATATTTCCTTTCATCATGAAAGGTAGAGGGACAATAGTACCCCATCTGTAACACCTTATGCCCTGTCCTCTTATCTACAAAATTCCCCCATAGGGGCCATTCTGAGCAACTTTCAAGACATCATAGATATCATATTCACCTACGTAGCACCAAATTTCTTGATCAAGTCCTGTATAAAAGAGGTATACCTCTATCCATGAATAACGAGCAATATGATGGATAATCCTTCGCTGCTTTTTGTATGGTAAGTGTTGAGGTAATTTTCCTGTAGCAAGATAGTTAGAAATATCTACATACCATGAGGTGTGAGTAGAAATTGTAAAAATATGTTCATTTGGAAAACTATCCTCTACAGGTGTACCTTCATCACTAGTATCTAGCCTAGATAGGAAAATTGCAACTACGTTATCTTTCCGTGGCTTATCTACAATTGTAATATAAAATTATTGAATTAATAATAACCATATCTCATAATATGACCAAGAGTTATTGGTTTATTTACCAAATACCTAATGGGTGTGTGATCATTATGAACGAAAGTGTGATACCTTGTAATGTAATGACGAAACTTATTAATAGCATAAATAACAATCAAAACACTTTTTTCAGTTACTGTATAGTTCAATTCAGGAGGATTCACTTTTTTTTGGGCGTAATAAATCACATATGGTTTCTTCTCCTCCTGTTGTCCCAAAACATCCCCTAGTGTTATGCCAGAAGCATCTATATTGATATGAAATGTGAGATTCTAGTCATGACCATGAAATATCGAAGCTTTGAAAACTAGTTCTTTGAATTTCACAAAGGCTATTTCACATTCATTTGTCCACACAAATTCTGCATCCTTAGTGTTGGGACTCGCAATTGCTCAGTTTTTGACCCTATCTTTTTCCGTATATTTATCCTTTTTACAGTAATAAGAAAAAAGCTTTTATTTCATAAGGATATATTAACCCCAAGGTATGAAGTGACCTTCCGCAAATCTATATTTAATTGTTTACTTCATATTCCTAAGTATCTTTTCACTTATCTATGGAAATGCTGACTAGAATCGTTAAACAACTGTCATAAGCTTGCAGGAGTATAGTGAACAGTTGCTGCAACACGAAAAACAGCAACTACGCAGTTGCTGCAACATGAGAAACAGCAACTGCGCAGCTGCCACAATACCAGCAACAGTAATTATCCAAAGCAGCTATTTTGTAGCCACGGACAACAGATGGCATCTATCTAAAAGATGATAGCGTGGCATAATCAAGCGGAAGAATAGAGAAGGAGCATACAGTCAGCATGAACAGCATGGGGAAATAGCGAAGGAAATAGTAATCCCGAGAAGACAATCAGTTATTCACCGTGTACAGCCGAAGCTCCAGAAAAGAATGCATTATCATATGGTTGTAACAGCATTCTAATTTGCTTATTTTTAAACACACAGTATTAACTGAAAAGCTGTAATATTCTATTGTAGTAGATGTCTCCTCTATAAAGAGGAGACGTCTACATGAAACGGGGGATAGTCAGTCTGTAATCAAGGTTTTGAAGAACATGAGCAAGTCTGAGTTCGATTGTACTCAATCTTTTTGGCAGATAAATATAAAATGGTTCTGAGCACTTAAATCTGCCTCTTTCTTTTCGGGGAATCTTGTGAGAAGGATTGGGCCCACCTTCCTCACAAGATTCACCCATTTGTTTTCCTGTTGGTTGTGTAGATGTATGGTAAGTTCTTCTCGGCACTCTGTGTGGATTTAACAGTATTACCTCTGGCATTCTTTGTTTTACAGGTACTCTGTTTCATTGCTTTTTGAGTTTGTTTCTCACCGGTGAATGAGAGTGCTGTGTGCATTAGCACTTATGACAACAGAGGCAGGTGCTGGACGTCCCCATCAGGAGGATAGGGTCCTGGTCCTCTGACAGAAGAACATCCATTATTTCGTTTCTCAGATTTGTAATTCTAACTAGTTGTTTTCATTTTAAGGTACTGTAATGATATAACATAAGAAGTACGTATGCTACAGCTTTCGATTCTTTTTGGGTTTTAAGTACATACAGTACGCATTGCCTTTGAAATAAAAGGACTTTCCCTGGTCGATAATTAATTTGGCACTTGAATGTTTAATTCACAACAATCCAACTAGCCAACATTTTGGCGCCATTGCCGGGGAAGGCAACTAAATAACTCTAAAAGCATTAATGGTTTCTTTGTGGAAATAACAGGTGTATGAGAGGACGCAAGAAACCTAATTTTACAGGCGGCAAAGGAGGAAGGAAGACTTTCATAGACGAAATCATCTCTAAGGCTGAGACATCACAGCGGACAAGTTCCCGGAGACCCCAGATCCAACATTCCTCACAGACAGACCA
>APFE030830909.1:137967-161137 GCA_000404065.3 Pinus taeda
GACTAGAATCGTTAAACAACTGTCATAAACTTGCAGGAGTATAGTGAACAGTTGCTGCAACATGAAAAACAGCAACTACGCAGTTGCTGCAACACGAGAAACAGCAACTGCGCAGCTGCCACAATACCAGCAACAATAATTATCCAAAGCAGCTATTTTGTAGCCACGGACAACAGATGGCAGCTATCTAAAAGATGATAACGTGGCATAATCAAGCGGAAGAATAGAGAAGGAGCACACAGTCAACATGAACAGCATGGGGAAATAGCGAAGGAAATAGCAATCCCGAGAAGACAATCAGTTTCACCGTGTACAGCCAAAGCTCCAGAAAAAGATGCATTATCATATAGTTGTAACAGCATTCTAATTTGCTTATTTTTAAACACACAGTATTAACTGAAAAGCTGTAATATTCTATTGTAGTAGATGTCTCCTCTATAAAGAGGAGACATCTACATGAAACGGGGGATAGTCAGTCTGTAATCAAGGTTTTGAAGAACATCAGCAAGTCTGAGTTCGATTGTACTCAATCTTTTTGGCAGATAAATATAAACTGGTTCTGAGCACTTAAAACCGCCTCTTTCTTTTCGGGGAATCTTGTGAGAAGGACTGGGCCCACCTTCCTCACAAGATTCACCCATTTGTTTTCCTGTTGGTTGTGTAGATGTATGGTAAGTTCTTCTCGGCACTCTGTGTGGATTTAACAGTATTACCTCTGGCATTCTTTGCTTTACAAGTACTCTGTTTCATTGCTTTTTTGAGTTTGTTTCTCACCGGTGAATGAGAGTGCTGTGTGCTTTAGCACTTCTGATAACAGAGGCAGGTGCTGGACGTCCCCATCAGGAGGATAGGGTCCTGGTCCTCTGACAGAAGAACATCCATTATTTCGTTTCTCAGATTTGTAATTCTAACTAGTCGTTTTCATTTTAAGGTACTGTAATGATATAACATAAGAAGTACGTATGCTACAACTTTTGATGCTTTTTGGGTTTTAAGTACATACAGTATGCATTTCCTTTGAAATAAAAGGACTTTCCCTGGTCGATAATTAATGTGGCACTTGAATGTTTAATTCACAACAATCCAACTAGCCAACACTTAGGTAACAATTGAAAAAGTGGAAATGCTATCTTAGAATTTTTATTCTATAAAACATCTATAATAGCTAGCATAATTGATGAAACTACATACCTGCGTCAGTGTCTTAGGTGTAGGAAAGTTCAATATTACCTTTATCTTGGAAGGATCAACTTGAATTCTTGCAACTGAAATCAGATGTCCTAGCACTATTCCTTCCTTCATCATCATATGGAATTTGATTGTACTAAGAGAAAAATGTGTTTTCTTACATATTTTATGTATTTTCTCTAACTTTTCTAGAACTTCTTCAAAGGAATCCCCATATGGGGTGAATTCATGCATGTAGATTTCAACACTGTCATTGACTAGGTCATTAGAAATCCAAAATATTTCTTGTTGGAAGGTAGAAGGTGCATTACATAGACCAAATGGGAGTAATCGGTATGAAAGGGTTCCCTAGGGGCATGTGAAGGTTTTCTTTATTAACTTGATCCTTAGCGGCTATTTGGATCTAGTTGTACCCACTAAATCCATCCAGAAAGGAGAATAACTTCCTCTTGGCTAACCTCTTAAGGACCTCCTCAATAGAAGGTAAGGCAAAATGATCCTTCTATGTTGCCTTATTCAATTCCCTGTAATCAACAAAAATACACCACTTGCTATTGTTTTTTGAAACAATCACTAGTGGGGATACCCATTGAATATACAATATTGGGTAAATAAATCCCACATATAACTGTTTATGTAATTCCTTTTTGAAAATGTTCTTTACAGAATGATTCATTATTCTATGTTGTTGTCTAACTAGTCGACATTCTTCCTTAATGTGTATGTGATGAGTACATAAATCGGTAGGGATCCCTTTCATGTATGTATATAATGAGGTGAAGGCTTCTTTATGGTCCCAAAGGAAGTTTAGTAACCATTCAGAATGGGAAGGTGAAAGGTCAGGATTAATGTTGAATGTCTTCCTTGGTTCAATTTCTATAGGAATATTATTATGGGGTACAATTATAGGAACATTTTTAACTTCAGTGTTTGGTTCAATAACTTCCTAAACATTGCAACTCATAACATATTCTAGTAGTTGGAAGGTCAAATTAGAAATGAAATTGGGATTACTGATAAAAGCACTAATGAAATCATCTTTCATTTCATCCTTAAAATAGAGGGCTTCACCAATAGTATGAATTGGTTTAATTTATTCATTTTCAGGTTTGAATCCTTTCGGAGGTAGACTTTTTTGTGTTAAGGTAAATCCTAGTTAATATAATGAAGTCGGTTCTATAGGGGGATAAAGAATAATATTCTTCATAACTTCCCCATTGGATATCACCATATTTCCTGACCGACACTCAATGTAAGTGTCCGCAGTCGCAAGCCAAGGTCTTCATCAAATCAAAAGATTCCCCTCGGCTAGGGACTAGGTATGTAATACTAAAGGATCAACATGGTACTACCATGAGTCTACTGAAATATTTATATCTTCCAACTTCCCTATAAGTCTTATAGTAGACCAATATGCCAATTCTAGGATCGTGGGAGCTAGTTTAAGGTTTCACAGACCCAAGGTAATCATAGATCTAGAAGTTATAACATTAATTACTACCCCCAAGTCTACCAGCACATTCAGGATATCAACCCCATTAATCTATACAGTAAGAATTGGGTTCCCTCGATCTCTGTACTTAGTAGGTATAGACTTCCCCAAAATAATATCTGTTTATTTTTCCCATAACATGAATAGTGAGTGGATCCTCTAGTTTTCTTCCAGGTTTCTTAGAGAAGTACCCTTTGATTGTTTTGGCATAAATTGATACATCCTTCATATCTTAAGGTAAGGGGGCTTTGACAAATAAATTTTACAATTCCCCTAAAATGTCAAACTCAGGATGAGGACCCAGTTTGCTCTAGGACAGTCTCTCAGGATAAGATGCACCAATCTAACATCCACTAGTAGCAATTGTTTGAGAAGGGGGTTGTTGTTCCATAGGAATTTTTGTTGACTCATCCCCAATTGTTCCAACAGTATTCCTAGGTTCTAGTTCTGAGACTTCATCATCAGTGTGTTCAACAATTATTAGTGAAGCTTGAGTATTTACCACCCAACCAGACCAGAGATTTAATGCATTACATTCCGAGGTGACAATATTGTATGTAGGAAGGTTGAGTGTCTCAACCCATTGAGCCCCACTATTGTTTAGATTTGGGTTGGATTGAACATACAGTTGTGGATGAAGAGGAGGATTATTGGTGGAGGCATTAGAGGGAAACTGTAACTGCTATTGTGACATACGTTGGGAGAATTGTCTTGAAGGAGGAGGAGGAGGTCCATGCCAATTCTAGGACCATGAAGGAGTTGGACCCGAATGTGGGAATCATGGTTTCCAGGCCATTGGATATCGATAGGACTACAACCATGAAGGTGGAAAGGTATAGACTGAGGCCCAAAATTAAAATTATTCAAATAACAAGAATGGTCTTAATGCATTGTTATGTGGCCATGCTTTCCATGGTTTCCTTGATCCCATGAAGTATAATTGATCTAGTTTTTCATTTTCTCCCTAAAAAATGGCCTTCAACCCAGGAAGAGATGGAAAGGTTTCAGTGGAATGGTTTTGTTCACATATTACACAGGTCTCAATAGTATTCAATGGACATTCCTTTAGTCGGTGCTTCTTTCTACGTTGACGACAGAAAATAGAAATGGCAATCTCTCCTTCCATCTTCTTTTGCTTCACCTATAAAATGTCTAACTTTGAGGAAAGTGTGCTCAAGATATCAATCCTCAAGTTGTCCAGCAAGTTTTGAATATCTTCTTTCGTAACTCTATCACTAGATGCCTTAAGGGTTCAGATCCCCTACCTCTGCCTCGTAGCTCCACATGAACACTTAATGCACAATTCACATATGGTGTCAAAATATTCCTTTGATATGTCTCCCTTTCCTACTACATTTAAAAGTTTAAAGATTCCTCGCTTAGTGCCCAAAGAAAAATTATTTTCAAGATGTCCTTATCTAGATCACTCTACCCTGATATTTGCAAACTATATTGGAAACATCCCACAAATTTCTCCATGTTCTCATCCTATTTTTACATAATATTAAAGATTATTCCTTAACATCTCGGGATTTGTAGTAGTCTTGATACTTTTCAAGGAAAATTGTCTTCATATCCTCCCATGTAGTAATAAATTTCCCTCGTAAACCGATGAACCATATCAAAGTTGTTCCCTTCAAAGTGACGGGGAATATCTTCAATTTATGTTTATCAGAAATATAGTCATACCCCTGATAGAAAACTTCTAATTCCAAGGTTTCTAGATCCTCAGAAGAAAGACCGTGAAAGTTAGGTAATTCTGTTAGAGGAATAGGCTTCATAGGTGCATCACCCCTGATATCACCAATTGGGAACTTGATTGAAGAAGTTACAAGAGCCATGAATATCTTCCAATATTTACTAAGAATATTAACAGGTTTTGGTTGTTCTATAATGTGTAGTTGAGTCAGTTTAATAATAGTCGCTTGATCAAATGGTACAGCGAATTCCCTCAAGTGTTCTTCTTCTTCTGAACTCACAGTGTTCTGTTGTCTTGATCCTCTACTTACTACTTCTTCCCTGAATTGTGCTTATGCTATTCGGGAAGGTTCTGGTTATGAAACTAACTACCCTCTAGATCTCATATCAGATCTCGCCCTAGCAGCAACTCACGATGATGTCCCTAATTCATCTCTTGAAATGATTTGTTGGATATAGGTATTTCTAAATAGATCTCTCCTTAAAACCCAGAGTAGAGTTAAAACATCCCTCTGCAGGAGAAGAGTGTTGCCCCTAAAAAGAAAGAAAAGAAGGAAAGCAAACCAACCACAAAATTCTAAGCTCAGGAGCTGAAATAGGGTGAACAGAAATTCCATTCCTAAGATGAGAGAATGGTTCTTATAAAAGAAACAAATAATCTAATGCTCAAGACCTAGAGCAGGGTAAAAAACTTCCCTCCCTAGGATCATAGAATGGTCCTATGGTCAATATTGGTCGTACATGCGTGCCTTCGATAGCCTCCCCAACGATGATGGAAAAATGTTGGCTTTTAGATATGAATCATACAATTCACCCAATTCCACATTAATTGTCAACCTGAGGCTCAACTAGTTATTTGAAGGCTATCATGAAAGGTATATGTAGGCCACAAGTTCCCTACCCAACATTGAACATTCAATCATAACATAACAATGTGGAACAACAAGTTATAACTGTAACAACAAATAAGAGTAACAACGAGTTAAGACTCAACACACTGAAACAATTACGTAGCAAAGAGATAACACAATATAAAATAAAACTACGCACACATCTAATCCAACAACACCTGGTCAGGGGAGTGGGCCCAACACCCTGATCAGGGCTGTGGCAAGATTGAGATCTATAAAATAGTCAAAGGATCGACAATTGCATTAATCATAATATCATTATAGAGGTCTATTGTTACAGCTCAAAAACATTGTATATCTCATAGTGGTGCCTTTCCCAGCCCCGTAATCACTAGTTATACATTTCATAAATCAATTCACAGTGCCTAAGTTTACGACAACTGTCTGCCTGCAAACACATAACTATTTCTTGAGATACCATGAAATTCAAAGATATTACTTGCGTTCGTGGATAGTTTGATCCACCATTGCAGCTAATATCCAAAGATAACATTGCCAACTCAATAGTCATCATGCATTGAATGATGCCTTTGATCATCATTCCTCCAAATCTACACAAAAACTTAAGTTAGCAAGTCGCTTTAGGTAGTGATCCCTTATGATTATGCTTCAATGATTAACAATTCACAAATACATGAGAATAGTGCAACTTCACTATTTAGAATGAAAATCAACTAACAAGGGTATGCAATGACTTTAGGAAAGGGATAGAAAGGTGGGTAAAAATAGGCAAAATTAGCAACCAACAGCTACCAGGCTTGCCTCCGACTCGAGAAATTTCTTTTTCCATTCCCTTGAAACCAAGAACATAACCCATATCTAAAACACCTTATCGAATGACCTTCTAAGAGCTTAATGAGTTGAATATACGAATTAAATAACTTCTTAATCAAGGATTCATACCACTGAATGTATCACCTTTGGGTGCACCAATGATCTTTGTGAATAAAACGGATGGAACTTTTAGGTTATGTATTGATTACTAAGCTCTAAATAAAGCCACCATTTGGAATAGCTACCTCATGGCTTGCATAGATGACCTCTTTGACCAACTAAAAGGAGCTTTAGTATTTTCCAATATAGATTTATGTTTAGGTTACCACCAGCTAAGAATCAAATATGAGGACATATCAGAGACAACATTCAAAACACAATATAGACACTATGAGTTTATTGTGGTTCCATTTGGTTTGACTAATGCTCCAACAATAGTCATGAACTTGATGAAGAATGTTTTCCGCAGATACATGGACCATTTTATTCAAGTGTTCTTGGATGACATAATCATTTATTACCACAATGAGAAGGAGCTTTAAGAGCACTTGATATTGGTACTTCAGTTTCTTAGAGAACATAATCCATATGGGAAACTTACTATGTCTTCTTTCTTTCAAAAGAAAATTCAATATCTAGGTCATAACATTAGCGGTAGAGTTATTATAGTGGATTGCAACAAGATTGAAACTATTATTGATTGGCCTACTCCAAAGAATTTCAAATGAGTATGCAACTTTATGGGGTTGGTAGGCTACTATACAATATTTGTAGAAGGATTATCATGGTTACCAAGTCCCACCACAAACCTCTGAAGGAAAGGGGTTAAATTTGAATGGGCAGGTGAGTGTGAGAGAGCATTTAATGAGCTAAAATGATGATTAAAAACAACCATGATATTAAAGGTTCTTGAAATGGACAAGGATTTTCCTGTATGCACGAATCCATCAGGAGAAGGATTAGGTGAAGTCTTGATGTAGGATGAAGGGGCTATCGCTTATGCTTCACATAAACTCAAGACCCATGAAATAATTTATGCCACACATGATCTATAATTACCTACAGTTGTAATGGCCTTGAAACTATGAAGGCGTTATCTAATGGGGAGTGCATTTGAATTAAGAACATATAATAAAATTCTTGAGCATATCTTCACCCAAATGGACCTTAATGCTTTACAATGATGTTGGAGTGAGCTATTTAGTGAATATGATTTCAGGATATCCTACATCAAGCGAAAGGAAAATAAGTTTGTGCATGCTTTAACATGGAGACCCGAAAGTCATTCAATACTATCACTAAAGATATGCTTGAGAAGTCAGATTCTTAACCACCTAATAGGGGACCAACAATACCAATAAGTAGAATTTTCCTTACAAGAAGGAGTACTATTGGCATACAAATGAGAAGGATACAATTTATATAATGATGGATTACTACGATATAAAGGTTATATGTATGTTCCTACTAATTATGAACTTCATAAATTAATAATGAAGGAAGCCCACCAAGCTCCATATATTTCACATCCAGGACTCCATAAAATGTATGTAGATTTAAAACAACTATTTTTCTGGATATGAATGAAAAAATATATAATGAAGTTCCTAGACCAATGTTTAGAATTTCAATGGGTTAAAATTGAATATTTCCACCTTGTATTTCTTTACAACCCCATGATATACCAGAAACTAAGTGGGAAGTTGTTTCGATGGATTTTATTGAAGGATTATCTATGACTTCCCAAAGAGATATGACTATGTTATGGTCACTGTTGATAAATAAGCTAAGAGTCCTCACCTCATTCCAGTTAAGAGCACCTTTTAGGCACCATCTATTGCTCAAGTCTTCCTAAAATAAATAATTCATCTTCATGGAGTGCCCTGGAAAATAATATCTGACAAAGATGCATGTTTTACTTCCATATTTTGGCAAAGCATTTTCCAATCTATGGGAACAAAACTAAATGTCAATACTGCATTTCATCCAGGGTCAGGTGCAAAAACAGAGAGAGTAAACCAATTATTAGAGGACATCCTAAGAATTTATGTCATGGATCAACAAAATCAATGGGAGAGATACCTCCGCTTAGTGGAATTTACATGCAAAAATAGTTATCACAATTCAAATTAGGCAGCTCATTTCAAAGTCTTATATGGAAGACCCTGTCGTACTTCATTGAGCTAGGATCAATTAGAGGATCGAGTCATGTTGGGCCTTGCAATACTCCAATAAATGGAAGAAAAAATGGATAAAATTAAGGAGAGGCTAAAAAAATCCAAGGATCACCATAAAAGTTATGCAGATGCATAGAGAATTGATATAAGCTTTGAGAAAGGAAGCCATGTTTTTATTAGAGTCAAACCATTCAAGAGTTCCTTCAGATTTGGAAACGGATAAAGTCATCCCGTATATTTTTCAGCCCATTTAAGATCCTAGAGAGGATCCAACCAATTTCTTATAAGATCGAGTTGTCCTTCCATATAAGAAGGATGCATATTATGTTTCATGTTTGTATGACTAGAAAATATCTACCCAACCCATCCCATGTGTTGAAATATGAAAAATTATAGGTTTTTGAGGAGGGAGACATTTTGGTTGAAGTATTATGTATAATGGACTACCAGGTTCATTGGCTGACGAATTGCGACTCTAAGAAAGTCAAGGTCCTGTGGTACCAATATTGCCCAAGTCAGCTACCTGGGAAGATGCATATGCTATTTTGAATTACTTTCCTTATCTACTTGATTAAATTGTGTGGTTAACTAGATAGGAGTGCATAACTTAGCTAAGGTGTATACTTTTATGGAGCATCTACATCATGCTTTTGTTTAAATTTTATTGATACATCTAAATTGTACACTATGATTTCAATCATGGTTTTAGTTAAATGTTATCCCAAAATAGGGTCTTTGAGTATAATATTGGGATGAGGTCTCATGATATGATGGTATGAGGATAAATATGCACATGTAGTTCTTATTTATATAGTTTTTATGATAATTATGTTATAGGCATATGATGAATCATATATGCATAGGGATTATGATGTTATGTTGAGGTATATTGAAATGTGGTTCATTTATTATGAGATGATATGTCTTTGATGTTGAATGTTGACATTATAAGTTAGGACGATATTATAACGTGAAGAATGTGGTAATTTTATGTATATTTATGACGTGTAGAATTTTCTGATAACAATGATGTTATGTTTTCATGATGACATGCAATACTAGGCATATGGATCATTTTCTATGATACTATGATGTTATACATAATGAATTGGATGTATGCTGAGATGTGGTGATTGACAAGAACTCCAAAATGGGCCAAGAAGGCCAGTTTATTTGACGATATCATGGGAGCCCATACCTGCGAGGGAGAATATGTAACACCATATGGGTCGTGGACAAACTCAATAAACAGTACATATGCTAGTGGTTCCTTTGTCCTATATATATCTCAATCGATATCTCTTAAGGGGATATGGGACCATCATGAGGAGGCCAAGTGCCTAATATTGTAGGGAAGGTGCCTAATATTATATTTGGCGGCCAAATTTTGGTGGGAGTTTAAGGTATTTGATGCTTGGGTTGTGCACCTTAATGATTGTGGAGGGAGTTGGTCAGCCTTGCAAGATGAACATAGTCATTGACTATTGGGACTAGATGTCTGCCTTGCGGTAGATGAGGCATATGCCTTAGCATGATCCTTGGGGCTATCCATAGGCTAGGTATATATTGATGAGGCTTACGTGTGGTTCCAAAAGTTGGAGAAAGGACATATATCCCTTGCGAATTCCCGGGTGTTGTGGAAAGTTTTGATGTATGTTTGTTATACCAGTTCAATAGAGGGTGTAGGGAAAACGTGAAGTAATAAATAAATAAATAAAAGAAACTGTAAATTGTTCAACTTAACTTTGGGACTAATTTCCTTAAAGAGGAGGATTATGTAATACCCCGTAATAATAAAAAAAATAGTAATAATAAATAAATAAAATTATATAATATTAAAATATAAGTAAATAAACAATAAACAATAAAGAAAAGATAATAATAGTAAATAAATAGTAAACAATAAAGAGAAGAATAATAATAGTAAATAGTAAATAATAAATAATAAAGAAAAGATAACAATAGTAAACAAAATAAATAAACAATAGAGAAATAAAATAATAATGTATAAATAAAATAGAAAATATAAACTAGAGTTCTCTAAAGAAATATATATATATATATATATAATATATATATATATTAGTAAACTATAAAAATAATAAGAATAAATAAAGCTAAAAAAAGTTTAGAATCAATAAAATATGAAAGAGCCTACATTAAGAGAAATATTAAATTATGTAAAACTAAAAATAAAAAAAGAAAAGCTAGCATGCTCACAAATGGAATGTGTACATGTGGATATATTTCCATTTTTTGGCCTATTTAATGGATGGCGAGGAAGAAGAGATTCATCCATTACTTCATCCATTCTCTTGGGAGAAAATTTTTGTGAGACAAATGATCCCTTGGCAGTACTACACTGATTGAGGGCTCGATGGTGACCATCTCTAGAAAGATTATTTATAGTTACGGTTGGGTGTAGAATCATCCTTGAAATGTTTGTTGTGTTTAGCATAATTCAAAGAGAATTCAACTCCAAAAGCACAGGTAACGAATATCGTTGATACAGGTAAGTCACCTCAAGTACTCATTTTTTTTTTTAATTCTATGTTAAATAATTGAATAATTGGGTGTTAATTAGTAATCATATAAATTGATGTAATTATTTGTATACCTTAAATCAAGTTTGTTGCACAGAGCATGGTTTGAATACTTAGACTAGAGGGCTAGATGGATGTTGATATGCATGTATTGTCATGGTTATGATTTTCGTGCATGAGATCATGATATGCAGTTGGTATTGTTGTGCATGATATCGAGATATTGATATAATTATGATTATTCATGTATCATGCTAATTTGGACAGATTTTGCAAATGAGATAAACCTTTTTTGAATGTCATTGAGGTATAATTTTGGTTGTGGTATTTATTTTCTTTATTTGACCTCATGTGCTTTCAAGAAGAAGAAAATGAAATTTGACAGGAAAAAGGGTGGACTACAGCTCACATGACTCTCCTTATAGATCAGTTGGGCAACAAGGATATGAGTACACTCCTCATATAGTATACACATTGGGGAGTTTGAGGGCATAGATAAGATGTTGCAAGGAAGACAATGACAGGTTGATTGAGGCTCGGGAAGGACTTGCAAGGTCTTAGGAAAAGTAGTTAGAGGTCAGTGGAGTGATCCTCTAGAGTTTGTTAGACTTGCAGAGGAAAGAACAACTGAGGATTAGTCAGGAGAAGGAAGAGAAGACTAATGTGGTAGATGGTAATAGGGCACGGCTAGGATACAAATCAAATAGAGCAGACATAGTTAGATGTGGCAAATCATTAGGTACACCTAACAGGAAGACTTGTATATACGGGTTTCATTCTAGTTCCTCATTCAGGAGACATCATCAGCATCATCACCACCATCATCCTTCTTGCTAATTTTTCTTGCTCAATTGCTTCATTTGATGGGACTTCATCTATACTGGTAGATTTATTCTTTCTAAGGCTCTCTAAAACATTTGCAAGAGGGATTTAATAATGAGAATATTTTTGTGTATGCCCATCTTATGGTATTTCTTGTGCAGTCAAATGTTCATTTTCAAGCTTAGGGTTTGAGGTAGATTTATGTCGGCTTCTTATTTTGGAATTGGGTTCATCTTGCTTAGGTTCTTTAAAATTATTCCGAACCAGTAAATCCTCCCAATTATCCCCTTTACTCCTCAAATGAGCTTTAATTAAATTGTTTCCTAACTCGTGATGATCCAAAGCAGTGTCAATAGACTGTATTTTCCACTAGATCTTGGCAACCATTTTTCTTAAACTACAGAGCACGAAATATGGCAAATTGATTATGTTTCCATCACTCAAATGCATCATCAACAGGGCATGATAGAAGAACATATTTCCAAACCTACCCTCACAGCTTATTATAAATGATTAATAAAAAAAAATTCCATTTACTTTTTAAAGTTGTTACTAGAATTCATTTCCTGAAAATGGAGACGTCCATACCTAGGTTTTTAAGGAAGATTTCTCGGTCTTTTTCTTTGATTTTCTGATTTTTAAACCAGATTTCCTCATTTCTTAGTAATCATGTAGCTTCCACCATAAACGAATATGTCAAGGCCAACCTGATATCTCCAATTTCCACTTCTATCCCAACATAGGCCCAAGCAAATGACTTTGTGACCTCTTTGTCATGCCCATGAAAAGTCTCAAAGAACTGTAATCATCATACTTGCTACAATTGTTGCTTTAGCTATGGATAGGCTTCAATAAAATTGGTCCCATTTGGTTCCAAACACACAATAACTCCCATGTTGAGGAAATTTCAATCCTTAATTTCCATTTTTGACAGGATTATGGAGTTTCAGTAGCAAGGACGAGATTTAGGGAGAAATTGAGAATTTTTATATAGAGTAAAATGAAACAAAGCCAGAGGAATTGGGATATGATGAGAAGAAAACGAGATAGGGTATGAAAGAAGTGGGATGATATACAGATGAAGTGGAATGAATTCAAATTATGATAAAGTTTAGTAACATTCATATCTTGTGATAAAACATGATTATCAAAAATTTCATTCACTGAGTCGTGAAAACCAATGTCATGTCATGAAAAAGATAATCATTATGTAATATGGTGGAGGTAATGATTATTAGTTTAAAAATAATCATCTATTTGTATCATAATTCAATGTTTTTAATATTTGACTAATATTTACATACCTTTCATTCTACCTTACTAATTTGTTATTCTGTAGGAAACTTAGGTTTCTTTTGCCATCATCTCCATTCAGGTTGATTTGGCTATAATCTATCAAGTTAGTTGTAGAATTTCATGAGATCTACAAATTATTGACAATTTTGTAGCTGTTTTATTTCTACAAAAGAGGAATAAAAGAAATGGGACAAGAATAGGGGAACTAAAAGAAAATCTCGATGGCCAAGAATTCTTGGCTTTCAACTTAGCTTTTTTGTATAAACATGCCAACAATGTTGGTTTTCATGTTTATACAAATATCTTTTATATTTACTTTTTATTATTTTTTTTATATTTTTCTTCAAAAAGAAAGTAGAAGACTAAGTTGGAAAGGAAGAAGAATCTGTCCTCACCAACTTCAAATCAAGATTATCTTGTAGATTTCTTATGAACACTTTGTTAATGGTTTATGATATATTAATAATCCATGACCATTTACAATGAAAGTTACTTTTTCCTCATCAATGGTTTTAATTATGACTTCTCCATTATCAAAGATAGTTTCAATCTCATAAGAACCAAGCTAATGAGTTTGAAATTTTCCTTTAAAATCTTTAAATTTAGAATAAAAAAGTAATGACCAATCACACACATGGAACATCTTATCTTTGATAAAATTGTCACACCATCTAGATATTTGATGTTGAACTATGTTGGTTCTGTGAATAACATCTTTTCATATATCATCAATTTCATTCAATTGCTAGAATCCTTTTATTTAGGCTTCTCATAGATCAAGACCCAATTTGACAATTGCTTTGAAGGCCTTATTCGGAAATCAATAAGAAACAAGACTTTCATTCAATAAAAATGTTCATAAGGAGTATGCCCTCTTGTATTTATCCATGTGGTATGATATTCCCATAAAGATTCTAAAAGTTTTTCTGCCCAATCCCTTCTATGCAAATGTACAATTTTGGTAAGAATTTCTTCAAGTACTTTAATAGTAGCTTCAACCTGTCCATTTTCTTGTGGATGATATGGAGTGGATTTTTGATGTTTTATTATTTATTCCTCCATTATGTTTTGAACCAACTTGCATGTATGTTGAGTAGCTTCATCTATTATAATTTCCCTTGGGACACCAAAACGAATTAAAATATCCTTGAAAACAAATGAAATTACAACATTTTTAGTAAAAAAAGGAAGCGCTTTAGCTTCTACCCATTTTGTGAAATAATATGTACAGACAAGAATGTAACTTTCTTGCCTTGATGGTCGATTGATTGGACCAACAAAATCCAGAGCCCATTTTTCAAAAGTTTCAATAAGTTCCTAAGGTTGTAGAGGCATTTCATCTGAAGGAACATACTTTTCCATTCTCTGACAACTATCACCTCTTAACATATTATTTGGAATCTTTAGAAAGGGAAGGCCAATAATATTTGAAGAGAAGGATTTTATGTTGAAATTTTATGACAAAAAAAAAATTCTTGCAATCCCAACCCATCTTTAATGTCACATTATCACTCTCATTCAGTTAAATGGCCTTTCCCATAAATATTCATTCAACATATAGAATTCTGGAAATTAAATTTTCTAATTAAAACACATTGGACTGTCAAAACATGTTGAAAATAAATATGGACATAACTAAACCCAACACACCTAAAAATACACACAGATTTTTGGTCAACTTAAGCCCGGGCAAAACCCCTCGAATATTCTCCGGGGAAAACCTATTAGAGATCTCTTCAAATTTATTTGTCTTTCAAGTTCAGGAAAAATACATTTGCAAACAACGAAAAAAATAGAAAAATATAACTTATGCCTTCAACCCAAAACTCCTTGAAAACCATGCCCACTTTTCCTCAATTTGCATGCCCACTTGAAGCTAAAACTATGTACTGTACAAATACGACTGTACTATCACACTATATAATTTTGTTTTCAATTTTTTCCGAAAACTTCTGTGGAACAGTGTGCAACTCACAACATTCAATGTTGTGTGTATTGTACCTTATTCTATATTATATTCCTTGATTTCCATGCCCAACAATTTCGAGAAATCACTCCTTCAACTTTCAGCAAAAAAATTCTCCTTCATAACTTTTCTCTAGCTCTTAGCCTCTTTTCTTCAATCTGCTTATGAAAAATGAATTGTAGTCTCTCTTTTCTTCCCCACCTTTTGTTTCCCTAAATTACTTTTGTGCAACCCTAAGATCCAATGGCTCAGATTCATTTAGATCATGGGATGAGAATAAATGTGCATTTAATTATCACTTTCTATTTCTTAACTCGCCCATTAAATAAAGTACGCACATTGTACTTTATGTCTAAAGTCACTTTTCACTTTATAAGTTAACTTTGACTTTACCAGTTGTAAAGTCACTTTCACTTTATAAAGTCACGCTTAGGAAAATAATTATTTTGGACATGTTTCCCTAGGTAGAGAGTGACCCATGGGAAACCACTTGTCTATTGTACATTAAAAATAAACACTCCATCTTACCTAAGAAAGTGTTTCTCACCACACCCTTTTTGTCCCTAAAATGGACATGCTTTCCTCTTGGCAAGGATTTCATGAGAACATTGGTCACCTTCTCATCTTATGATATATACTCCATCTTCACTACCCCCTTTTGATAGTAGTCCCTGATGAAATGATATCTAATGTTAATGTATTTTGACCTGTCATGAAACACTGGATTCTCCATGAGTTTAATGCAAGTCTGATTATCACAGTGAATAAATGTCGGTCTAAACTCATGATCAAATAAGCCATATAATAGCTTGCAAAGCCAAATGGCCTCACAACTAGCCTGACCAGAATCCATATACTTAGCCTCAGAAGAGCTCAAAGCTACTGACTTTTGCTTTCCACTGAACCATGGCACAACTGTCGAACCCAATCTGAAGCAACACCCTGAAGTTATTTTCCTAACAGAAGCAAAACCTACCCAATCTTAATCTATGTAACCCATCAACCTCACTCCATATCACGACCTATATTCCATACCATAATCAATAGTCCCCTACACATAGTGAACAATGTGCTTTGTAGCTACCTAGTTCGCATTCTTGGGCTTGACCATGAATTGGCTAAGTGTTTTCACTTCAAAGCATATATGTGGCCTAGTGTTGACCAGATACATCAAAGACACAATAAGCTACCTATATAATGTGGGATCCACCAAACTAGAATCTGAAGCATGACGCTTCTTCCAGTTGGTGATCGTTGGTGTAGACTTGGGTCTACAATCTGCCATGTGAAATCTGCTCAACACATCCACAACATACTGCCCCTGCCCCAGAAACATATGCCCCTCCTCCTGTCACACGTGAAGCCCCAAAAAGCAATGAATCAACCTAATGTCCTTCATTTGGAGCTCCATAGAAAGATCCTCCTTGCAACCACTAATCAATCTCTCAACCCCATTAATTAACAAGTCATCAACATACAACACAAGAATGAGCGGATCATCCCCTACAACTGTGTAGTATATGTTCAAATCTGCATCACTCTTCGTTAAACTCATCTACTACATGTAAGTATCAATCCTTGAATACCAATCTCTCAGATCTTGCTTAAGTCCATAGAGTTCTCACTTCAACCGACATACACGGGTCTCCTGCCCAAGCACCTCAAATCCCTATGGCTACTCAACATACACCTCCTCCTCTACAACTCCATTCAGAAATGTGGTCTTCACATTACTCTGATGGATATGCCAACACATTTTTGTAGCAATAGAGAAAGGTGACTGAATAGAAGTGCACCGAGCTACGAGAGAGAAGGTCTCATCATAGTTAACTCCCTTTATCTGTGGTAACCCTCTAGCCATAAACCTCGCCTTCAACTTCTCAATGCTGTTATCTGCAACATGCTTGATCTTGTAGAGCCACCTGGAAGTCACAGCTGACTTGGCCTCAGGCATAGGCACCACTTCGCAGACATTGTTCCTAATGATAGAGGCATACTCCTCTACCATAACCTCTCTCCATACCTCCTGGCTGACAACCTCCTCATAGTTAGTAGGCTCAGAGTCAACAATTTTGCTAGTCTTCCTTATATAACTACAAAATGGCTTAGGTGGCACACAGTCCCTATTAACCCTCTTCAAAGGACGAATGAACTCTACTTCCTTCAAGGTGTCTTCAAGCTACCTGGGCCTCCTCTTCCCCTGAAAAAACTTCCCCATAGGGAACATCATGCTCTTCCCCCAAGTCTGGTGAACCTGAACGTCTTCGAACTAACCCTGGTGTTCCTGTACCGGCACCTTCCCTCAAGGAACCTGTACTGGCACCTATGTCTGTATCAGCTAAAGTTCCATGTGAACTTTATACCAGTCAACTCCCTAAATAATTTCCTGGTGAACTCGCCACTGGAGCCCCAGATGTCATGGATACTGAGGTACCCCCTGTACCAGTCGATCGAGAACCATAAGGTCCTACTCCATGTACCTAACCTCCCTACTGAGGAGAAGTCGGTGACTCTCTCTCATCATACTCATGTGATCTCTGATAGGCCCTCTCCTCCTTGAAATTCACATCCCTCCTAATCACCACTCTCCATTTAGAAGAAATGAAGATTCAATAGGCTTTCAAAGTCTCATTTTAGCCCATAAATATAGCCTTCTCTGCCATGGTTCTAGCTTCCTCCTCTGCTCCTTGGGGATATAAGAATATGTGGGACATCCAAAGATATGAGGATGTCCCACATGAGTCTTATCTCCAGTGAAAACCTCCTCTGGAGTCATATTCCCCAATACTCTGTGAGGACTCATGTTCTAAAGACAAAGAGCAATATTGCAGGCCTCAACCTAGAAAAACAAAGGAAACCCCTAATCATGAATCATCACTCTAGCATCCCCAATACTAGCTTTGTTCTTCCTCTCGAACACCTCATTCTGTTGGGGCTTATAAGGAACCATGAACTCTCTCATAATGCCCTCCTATGCGTAGAAGTAAAAAAACCCACCAATGGTGTACTCACCACCATTATCTGACCTCAAGACCTGAATCTTCCCACCTATTTTCTTTTCCACAAGAGCTTTGTAATATTTAAAGTGACTGAAGACCTCATCCTTGTACTTCAGGAAATATATCCAAGTCCTCCTTGAGTAGTCATCAATGAATATAACATAATACTCATGACCACCCAAAGACACATGAGACATAGGACCACTAACATAAGTATGAATCAGGCCTAGTATACCCATAGATCTAATGTTGCTCGCTGGGCATGGTAACTTGGTGTACTTACCCAAAGAACACCCTGTGTAGACCTCATACTGCTCGACACTGAAATTAAGAACTCCAATAGTGATCTCCCTTAGTACTCCCAAAGCTCCATGATGCATTTGTGCCATCCTCCGGTGCCATAACTCACACAAGTCTCTACTGCTGGTGGTACTAGAGTGGGTGCTAGTAGATGTGCTACTCACCAATGCTCCTACAAACTAAAAACTGACCTGTATAGTTTCCTATAGTGGACTCCAATCACTTTGGCCAAAATGATGGCTCCCCTAGGATGCATCAATACCTATCCTTCTAAGAAAGTGACTTCAAACCTGTTCTCCTCCATAACATGCACTGAAATCAAGTTCTTCTTCATCCTCACAGCATACAAAACATCCCTGACCTTTAGAGGAGGTAAAGACTCCCTATCAAAGGTCATTGTCCCCACACCAATAGCTCTGACAGTGTTGTCATTTCCTAGGACAATCTCAATATCAAGTGCCCTCTTTGCAAGCTCTGAAAAGAACTGTAGTGCACCTATCATATGGGTTGAAGCCCCACTATCTATGTACCACACATCAGATGATATACTCCTAACAGATGTAGAAGTAATAAATGCAAAGTCCTGGTGAAACTGTGAAGCAGACTGCTCCACCTCTGTTGAAGCTGCAGTACCCTTCTTCCCCTTGTTGTTCCTCTCAGGGCATGTAGCAACATAGTGTCCCATCTTCTCACAGGTCCAAAATTTGACTTTGGACATATTTGTATCTTTCTTCTTCTTCTTCTCCTTTCTCTTAGCGCCATTTGATGAGGCACCTTTCTTGTCCTTCCCTTTTTTCTTCCCCCTAGCTGTCATGGTTACATCCTCCTCATATGTTATCTTCACCCCACCACTGCCAATCTTACGCATCCCATGCTACACACAATCATCCCAAAATCTATCCCAATTAGGAAGATTCTCCCTATAGGTAACAACAACTCCAAAGACCTCCCATAACTTAGGAAGTCCCACTAGATCTATCATGACTAACTTTGTGGGTGCAACTTCCTCACCAATAGCAGTCAAATGATCATGTACATGTTTGACCCTTCCAAGATAATGAATTACACTTTCAGCCTTTGTCATCCTAATTTTCTTCAATTGTTCTTTAAGTATTGTTTTCCTACTCTCATTGGTACTCTAATAGAGAGTGGTTAGAGTTGTCCCCATCTGATATGCATATATGTTTCCTCTCACCTTAGTAACCACATGATCATTTAGGCTGTCCATCAAAATCCTTTTTCCTTTCCATTATTTTTTGTTAATTCAATAAGTTCATCTTGAGCAGTAGGAGGTACAACCACTTTCCTCACTATGTCCCAAATTGTTGCCTCCTCAAACACTGTCTAAATTTTGTCCTTCCAAATGACATAGTTGTCCTAGACACTGTCTATCCCCTATCCTTAAGAACATGGCCATGATTGTTGTCCAAAATTTACAAAAATAAGAAAATGGATAAATGAAATTTCCAGCAAACCTTGTTGTCCCAAACATTTAGTCTATGTGAAAGTTCACATTGTTGTCTCAAAATATCAGTTTGTTGTGCAATTTGAGTTTATTGTCCAAAAATTCAGTTTATTATTTGAACCACTATTCGTTGTGCCAAACTACTGTCTACTATTGAAACTGCAATTTTTAGCCTATAGCTCTCATCCCATGTTGAAATTTGATTAAAAAAAATTTTCCTCCAATCCCAACCAGGTTTTATTTTCACCTTATCACTCCCATTCAGTTAAATTCTCTTTCACATAAAAATACATTCAACATATAGAATTCTGTAAATTAAATTTTGAGATTAAAGCACATGGGATTGTCAACACATACTAAAAATAAATATGGGCATGACCAAACCAACAACACACATAAAAATACACATATTTTTGGTCAACTTGGACCCAAGCAAAACCATTTCAATATTCTTTGGGGAAAACTCATTAGGGAGCTCTTCAAATTTACTTATCTTTCAAGTTTAGGAAAAATACATTTGCAGACAAAACAAAACAACAAAATACAACTTATCTCTCCAACCTAGAACTCCTTGAAAATTGTGCCCACTTTGCCTCGATTTATCTTCCCACTTGAAGCTGAAAATATGTACTATATGGATACAACTATACGGGTTGTATTGACGGACTCCGTACTCACTGTATGGATTTTTATACTATTGTATGGACTATACAACTTTTTTTCATTGTTTTTCAAAACTTCTCTCAAATGTCGTGCAACTCACATCATTCAATGTTGTTCGTACTGTATCTTTGTTGTCTTCTAAACCTTGATTTCCACTAGTACAAAATGAATAATTATTTATTTTTGCATATAAACGACAATTTTTCGGTCAGTGACCAATAGTAGCTAATTTATGGTATCTTATAACACGACCAACTATTAGCCATTTTTAGCTTAGTCATTAATTGTTTTCTTCAATTTTATCATCTAGTAGTGTATTTAGTCACAAATTTGGTCATTAATGTTTCATTGGTTTAGTCATTATTTGTCGCAATTAATGATCAAATATACAACAAAATATATTACTATATGAATCTTTGAGAAAACCAATTAATGACCAAAGAAAAATGATCATAATGTATGTCGTGTTATAAGGTACTGTAAATTAGCTACTAATAGTCATATATATGCAAATTTTAGTCATCATTTGAAACCAATTAAAGACCAAATAGATACAACTAAATTTTAGTCGTGTTATAAGATACTCTAAATTAGCTACTTATAGTCATATATATGCAAAATTTAGTCATCATTTTAATTAAAAAAATTATCATTTTCAGTAGTCATTTATCTTTTTTTTTTTTCATATTTTCATATTCATTATATAAATGACTAATTTAGTAGTTTCTATTCATTTCGTTTAATTTAATGCATAATCATTATAAATGACTAATTTGGTCATATATTCATTTTATTGGTGTTCGTCATTAACTAATATACACTACTAATTTAGTAGTTTTAGATTGATTTTATGTGTTTGTTATTAATCAACAAGATTAATTAGTATGATTTTGCGACTAAATTTTAAAGAAATTCCATACCATGTGCATGTTTATCTAATATGATAATGCAAAGTTACATATGTTAATTACAAGACTAAATTATATCAAGTGGAAATAAAAATAATTTCGACCATATAAATTCCATTATATAAAAGCATTACAATGTGAGATTCTAGCTTAATATCGGTTGGACTACAATTTAGACATGAAATATCATTTCATCATTTCAAAACATCATCACTGTGTTGCCAAAGCATTGCAAGTCAATTCACCAACTCTGAAGAGTTGACCATCAGTCTCTATGAGTGTGTCTTATGCAAGATATTAGATCTAAGAGTATCACTAGACATGTTCTCTTCTCTCTCTCATTTTGCATTTTTCGCTCGAGTGTTATTGTTCTCCTCTTTCTTCAATTGTCACCTCTTATAGTCAATATTGAGATCCTTTCCTGAAAATGAAAGAAGATACATTGAAAGGTATAAGACAAGAAAGAAAATGAATACTTGAATATAAAATAAAGTAGACTATAAAATATTTATACGACATATACCTCAACATTCGATAGTGGCCACTATGAGGCTAGATGACCTATATAAATAAGGAAAATAAAATGCCACCATAGAAAATAACACCTTAGGAACTTAGTATTCAACCATAAATAAAACCTTAGGCACAATCATACAATTAACAAAGTTACATGTTAAAAATATTAGGTAATAGATAGCTTGTGAAAACAAATGGAGAAAAAAATCAGTGTAAAAAATATCCTTATTGCTTGTTCTAAAAGAGTCATTTTCCTTAAATTTGGATATTATTTTTCCCACAGTAAAAGTTACTCGCTATTATGACCTATGTTTTTATGATCGAGAGATTGATAAATCATCATATTGGATTGTGGAGATAAAATGATTCAAATTTCCAAGATGAGTACCTCACTTGGTTGAATGAAGGTGCTAGTTGTGAGTAGTGTCATAACCTTAGGGAAGCAAAACACTAAGGCCTAAGAAAATATATCACCACTTGTCCACTAAAAGAAAAACTTTCAATCCCATAATGGTGCCTGGGAGTACATTTCATTGGATGGATATCACACTCTGAGAGATGATTGTCTAATACAATGAGAAGTGTACATATTGTCACAATGCCCCTCATAGTGAGACGCTATAGTTGTGTCCTATAATATTAATCATATTGTACTCTTTAATTATAAATTATGACTATCGGATTATTATAAGTTTGAATAACTAGTCTGAAATTGCATTTTTAATATTTTTGTATACATGAAAATATTTGGGAACAAAAGGCACTTTTTGTGACTAGTTAATTTCAAGTAAATCTAAATAAACAGGAAATTATGGTGCCTCGGTGTTTCTCTAGTAGTTATCCGCTCATTGTACCAATTGCTCCCATGTCCTCTACTACTTTTGGTGAATTCCTCTTTGATGATGTTCAATGCCAATGCAATGAAAATTTATCCATACTTTTTTTCTTAGGGAAAGGGAAGGTCCACAGGTAACAACCAAAAAGTGACCTCAAATATATTATTGGTTGCCAAAATGTGCTAATTATATGACAAGCCAAGAAACACTGCACGCTAATCATCTTGCCCTTAATATTGATTAATAATTTATTTCCATGATCATGTAATACTAAAGTGTCAAGTAGGGAAATTTAAAGTTAGTCATCCATTAATATCACCGTCAAGAGCACTTAGTAGTTAATACTTCCTATTAAACACACAATATATCACAAAATTCAAGGATATAAATATAAACACAACAAAAATGAAATTAAAGAAACGCTAGGAAGCCAACTGCGACTAATATTGAGTCAAGAAAATACCAAATCCTTCACATTAGCAAGGCATTCTTAAGTGCTAAAATAGAAAATCCTTCCATTGTTGGCATTATGATGCATGTGTTGTACTTGATGGAAACCCTCTCATAGAAGATCATCTCACTTGTATACATTCAGATGAATCTACAGAAGAAATAT